>BLAL01000224.1:0-22676 GCA_015698045.1 Rhizophagus clarus
TATTTCATCCTCAATATGAATATATTCATATGCATTAAGATCACCTTTTGGAAGTTGAGGAATTAGCATATCAAGTTCGTTGATTTCTTCTTCAAAACTAAGAAAAAAATTAAAAAAGAAATGTGTATTAAAAAAATCTCTCGTATAGTATCTATTCATATTAAATAACATTACCTATCAGAAATTATTGGATCAAAATCTTCAAAAGTTTCTTCCATTTCATTATTTGATGGGAGGATGCCTGTTTTTTTTCAACAGTGTGAAATTGTTTAAGATGATACCATTGACTATGCATCTGCCGCATTTTGTAAAGCATCAAAAAATAGTATAATCAGCGATCCCTTCTACAATTCCATCCTGCACATCATCATATGCATTTATTCGATTTTGTATAAAGAGACGCTTGTAATGACACTTAAATAAATGAATAATTCCAGCATCACATAGTTGAAGCTTAGTAGTGGTGTTGGTGGAAGAAATTTAACATCTATGCAATCCAGTTTTTCTTGAGTTTCATCTAAAATGATATGGACTGGTGTATTGTCTATTAGAAAAATGATCTTCCAGTTTTTTTGTTTCATTATTTCATTAAGTTTGAGAAGAATTTCGTTAAAAATACTGACCTGCATCCAGGCCTTTTTGTTTCAAAAATAATAAACAGGAATATTTTTCATAGCACGAGGTGTCTTGTATTGATGGATAAATGTAAGGGTCATTTTTTCTGTTCCAGTTGCACTTTACAGAAACCTTAAGTTTTTTGCAAATGGCCGATTGATATAAAAAAATGTTAAATTCATATTCATTGCGATATGATTATTGAAACATTATTATGATGTCACCATAATATGTTTCAAATATTAACAAAAGATATCGTGAAATATTCGCTTGAAAGAACAGTCGAATCATTACCAATTTGATATCTGTGGCAATAGACAATAATTTCAAAAAAGAAATGCAAAATAAATATTGGTATCGTATCATATTCACTCGTTGTATCGACAAGATATCGTAAAAATACTGCTTGAAGAAATATCGAATAGTAGCACGCTTGATATGGTTACAATAAACGGTAAATTTTCAAAAAAAAAAATGCAAATAAATGATATCGTACTAATATTCGGTTCGGGTATATCGAAAAGATATCGCAAAATATTTATTTGAAGAATATCAAATCAACATCGGCTCGATATAGTTAAAACAACGATATTTTTTTAAAAAAAACGCGAAATAATGATGATATCTGATACGATATAGTTAAAACAACGCAAAATAAAAATGGTATCGATATGATATCCGTCTTAATGTTGACTCGCTGTGTTGATGATAATTGTCAAAATTACAAATAATCAAGCCAAAATCATCTTGATATTGATCAAATAACGATTCTAAAAAAACGCGAATTGGTAAATCTCTTCGATTAGTTTCAATAGTTCTTGTAATTAGTTATTGGTAAATATTGCACAATTGTAATATAATGATCTAATAATTGCTTCAATATTACATATCTTGACAAGTAAAAACCGTTCTTTATTGAAAAAAGAAATAGACGGACTTTTGTATATTCTTTGGTTTTCAATTGGAAAATTTCTTTTTTCATTACTTATTCAAACAAAATATATACCGGCAGCTTCGTTGTTAAGTAGATATACTTTTTAAAATTGAGGACACTCAACTATGTACTTTCATTGTTAAATTAAAAAAGCCTCCCTGATACGCACTAAGTCCTTCCTGAGTTTCGTATTCTTGTTTGTTTTAATTTGAAAAATCTCGCCTACGTCATTCTTCTTTCGTTCCTACTCTCATGACTCAAAACTCACACTAAAGACTTTTTAAAGCAAATATTCTTACGGACAAGCAAAATCGCGGACTTGGTTTTAGACGTTACTTTGAAAAAAAAAAAACGCGTAATTTGAAGTGATCATCATGTGACTTTAATTACACAGATTTATGAAAACCGCAATAATTATTGTGCATATACACTAAAAATATTCTTAACTACTGCCTAATAAAATTTGCAGGGCTTCATCAACAATATTCAGATTCTCAGATCGCTGCTCATCAAAAGCTTGGAATATCAAGCCACGTTTTTTCTTTTGAAGTTCAAACACGCGATCTTCAATTGTATTCTCAATAAAAAATCTAAAGACAGAAACTGGCCGAGTTTGACCAATTCTATAAATTCGATCTATAGCTTGATCCTCAATACTTGGATTCCACCAAGGATCCATAAGAAAACATTGATTAGCAACAGTAAGATTCAATCCCAAAGATCCGCATTTTAAACTAATTAGAAGAACCTTTATTTCCGGATCATTGTTGAAATTATTTACAGTCTCTTCTCGCTGATTACGTGACATTTTGCCATCAAATCGAACAAATTTGACATTTGCATCTTTAAATGCAATTTCAATCAAATCAAGAAAAGATGTCCATTGGCTGAAGACTACTGATTTATCGTTATTTTGATTTAAAAATTTCAATAAAGCTTCAATTTTGGAAACTTATTTTAAAATCATCTAAATTTCTTAATTTCTTCTTCTATTTGAATTGTTGTAATTTCAATTAATTTGATTCCATATTAACTGAATTTTGCCATATCGGACAAGAAAAGTGGTTCATCTCCAAAACTAATTTTGATGCAATCTTTGTCAAATATATGTTTACAAGGCATTAATTGTAGGAGTTGTTAATGGGTTAGAGCACTATAGCAACTTTATTATTACTAACAGATATTTTCAGGGCAGCAATCTTTCATCATTCATATTGCTATCAGCATCATTTATTGTCTCTTACAAAGCTTGTGTGATTGCCAATCTGTCGTAATCTCAGGAGCATTTCAGAACGTTAATATATTATATTTTAAATCGCCATTTCTTGATTCTTCCAACTCCCTAAATTGTTCTTTTATATTACTTTCCATGTTATCATAAATCTTTTCTCATCCGTCTTAAACTTAATTTTATGAGTATAGAAATTAATAGGAGGAAGACATACTATAGGACGTCCATTGAATTTCATATCCTTTGTTCTACGAAGACAAACGGCTTTTATTAAGCTTCTAAGATTGTTACCATCTTTAAACTTTATTGTTTTGTTGTTAAAATATGCTATTCCATATTTCTAGACTATCAAAAGGAGTGAATTTTAAGAATTTAATTAAAGAATATATATCATTTAATTCGTTCATAATTGGGGTTCCTGTAAGAATCCATCTTCTCTCAGCATCCAAATTACATACGGCAATACTTTGTTTTGTTGATTGTGTACGAATAATATGTCCTTCATCTAAGATAACTCGAAGCCATTTAATGGCAAATAATCCACTCCTTTCTTCTATATTTGATTGTGCAAGAATAACATATGTAGTAATTATTATATCGTAAGTTTTAAGAAATTCTGGATCATTAATTCGATCAACGCCATGAAAAACATAATAAGAAAGAGACCCTTTCTTAACATGCTTGTTGATTTGGTCAATCCAATTTTCAAGCACACTTAAAGGAGCAACAATCAGAGTAGTTTTAGAATATGTGGAATCTAAATTAATTGCAGGTTTGGAAGCTATCAAAAGCAATCATTTGTATCGTCTTACCAAGATCCATATCATCAGCGAGTATTCCACCTCTGGCAAGATTAGGGCGTGTTATTGTTGCAAACCTTGCTAATGTATTAAAGTAGAGTATTTTTTTTCGTTTGATCCTCCTTTTGAATCCAGAATTGAACTTCCTCATCAATAGTTGGCTCTTTAGGGTGTTCATTTGATAACATCCAACCAAGGCCTTGCTTCTGATACGGAAGTAATTTCGTAATTAATGTTTCTGGTTGTGGTGCTTCTAGGAGATTTACTAGAAATTCAGTTTCTGATTGTGGTGCCGAATTCACTTTTTTTGCAATTTCAAAGTCTTTGGGAATAACTTGTAATTTTGGTAGTCCAACAACTGAACTGCTTTTGTTATTTTTATAAAATTTTTTAAGAGTATTTGATGTGTTATTATTAGAATTATTATTATTTTCATTGTTAACTCTTTTAATTCTAAATTTTGGTAGTCCTGTATTATTATTATCGGTAGACATTTGAGATTTTATTTGAATGATTTATTATTTGAGAATATTCATAAAAAAAAATTATTTCTCATTAGTATATTAAATGGAAAAGAAACAAAAGATTTCAAATTATTAATAAAAAATATTCTTACGTGAGTATACTGTAGTAAAAAGTGTGGAAAAAATGTACTTACGTGTGTATATAAAAAAAATCTAATCTCGAATAAAAAAAGTCATATCTAGATTACCCCGTATAAATAATTTTGAATTGTGTGACGCGTGATTCATCTGCGGCACCTGTGTGGCAGGGCCGATGATTTTCTGCGGCACTAAAAGGTAAAATTTGTGTGTGATAAAAATAAATTTTGTGTTATGTTGTGTTTTCCTATTTTTGGTAATTTTGTGTAATTTTGTGGCGTTTTAAATAAAATTTTGTGCCATTTCTGCGATAATTTCTCATAATTTTTACAATTCGAACTTCCTTAAAAAATTTTCTAGATTATACAAACTATGCTAATTATGGAAGCCACATGAAAATTATATAGAAATTACATGGCAATTGTGTGGAATTATGCGCTCGTATATATAAATAAATAAATTTTGTGAAATTATGTTGTGATATTTTGAAATTTTTGTTTATCACAAAATTTTGTGATTTATGTGATATTCTGCGAAACACAAAATATCATCGGCCCTGCTGTGTGGTATCTGACTCGCAATAAATGGATTACTTTATTGTAGATCAATATTTTATTCGTTACAACATTATGCAGCGTAGCATAGTAAAAAAAGAAAATCTTTTATTATATACAATGCGGAAATATCAATGTTCGGTACAGATTGATTTTTATAAATCCCATGAGATCGACTTTAAATTTGATTAAGATTAAATAATGTTTAAAATAAAGTTCTTATATAGTTAATACCTAATTCAATTTATAAAAATTCCTTAAAGATAAAATGTTTAAAGTTTCTTAAGGAATCTATTAAATTATAGAATCCTTTAGTATCTTTAAACTTTGCTATAAATGTTTTAAGTGTTTATAATATAATACTTTATAGATCTTATATTTATTATTAAAAGTTCTGCATACATTTTGAGAATTAACATATAGTCTCTTAAGAGGAATGAGGTGGTAAATATGAATTATTTATATATTTTTTCAATGAAATTTAATAAATTTTTCGATTTATTATTATTGTATTATTATTTTATAGAACTAAAAGATGCCGACTAAGAAAATAAAAAAAAAATAACACGTTCTGGATTAATTATAATAATGAAAAAGATATTTATCTCTTTAGACTGCTTTTTCCTTTCCTTTACTATTACCAGCTTTATTCCCTCTTCCTCTTCCTCTTCCCCTTCCTCTTCCTCTTCCTCTTCCCCGTCCCCTTCCACTTTCCTGTCCTCCGCTTCCCCTTCCCTTTCCACTTCCCTGTCCTTCATTTCCACTATTATTACTACTATTGCCACCGTCATTATCAGTAACTTCCTTCTCCTCCTGCTGTTGCTTTTGAATACCTCTATACTCCTGCTGGGTATAATAGATTCCTTTTTCGATTATTATAAACCATCGTTCTGCACTTTCCCTACTCAGTAATCGTTCAAATAAATTGGGCGTGAGACCGGTTACAAGATCGAATATTACAAAACTTTTATTGCATATATTCCACAACTTGTTCATTCTCTCAGCTGAAGTTCTGTAGTTTCTCCATTGTCTTTGTGTCAGTTTTTCTTCAGCTTTCTTAAGAAAGTTTTCTAATATATCTTTAGCTTTTGAAGCATTCGTTTCGCCAAATGATTTTGGCTCAGAAGCGACTGCTTCTAATGTTTTCTTATATAACTCGTGAAAATACGAGTATCTCCTAACGTTTCTTCTTCTTGATAATTCAGAAGTTTCATCTTCTGATTTTATTTCATCTAATATTGTAAGCATATCCTCTATTAATAAAGACATATTACCATCGTCTATTTTATCCAGAAAATTAATTCTTGAATTATGATCGTCATCAATGTTTTTAGTTAGGGAAATAGCACCTTTTATTTTGGAGCCATCAAACTCCATTCCCTTTTCCAAATAATTATCATAATATTCTGTAGATTCTGTATATATTTTTTGTTATCGTAATTAGGTTGCATTATCGGGGGGTTTATTGGCAGACGATCTTGGACTGTTTTAAATGATATATTAGCCATGCAACGGCTAATATATCTTCCTTAAGATTTTCATCATTAGCTGCCTTTTCTTTATATAAAAGATTGATCCCTATTGTTGTATTATTATTGCTATTGTCTTCAGCAGGTAATCGCCGAAGTATATAGGGATTATCTAGAAACCTGCTCTCTTCCGTTTCTATAAAACGTTGATCAGCCATGTAAAATGTTGGTTTTATATCTAGTGAACCTGACGGAAGTACTGCAGTCAATTTTTGTTCATCTATATTCAAAATTATTTTTTTACAATTGCTACCACTCATGCTCTTTAGAGCAACCAACCCGTCTTTCAAAGTATTTGCGAGAATATTTTCTAGAAATTGCTGGACTTCGTAATGATCTTCCGAAAGAATTTCAATTGTGTCTTGAATAAAAATAAATTTGTAATGCGATAATTAATAACAGATTCTCATAAAAAAAGTCAGATTTTTTACATAATGTATGATTCTACAGCTATTAGAATAGTATATGTATATAATAATATATATATTTTACCTTTTTCTTTCAAGTTTCCTACCAAGATTAATTTGACTTTTTTTGCTTCTTTACTTTCAATAGGCTTTTCGACCTTCCTTTTCCTCGACGAACCTGCCATCACAATTTGTTCGTCTGACGAACCTGCCATCACAATTTGTTCATCTAACGGACCTGCCATCACAATTTGTTCATCTGACAGACCTGCCATCACAATTTGTTCGTCTGACGAACCTGCCGTCACAATTTGTTCATCTAACGGACCTATCGTCACAATTTGTTCATCTGACAGACCTGCCGTCACAATTTGTTCATCTGACGGACCTGCCATCACAATTTGTTCATCTGACGGACCTGCCGTCACAATTTGTTCATCTGACGGACCTGCCGTCGCAATTTGTTCATCATTTTCTAAGGACGGAGAATTTTCTAATGGAAGTTCTGAATTGGATTTATCTTCAGGATGAAATGATGGCGAAGGTTGGGACATTTTAAAATTTACGAAACCAGACAAATTTCTTGATTGTTTATTATGATGATTTTTCTGATTTTTTTGAAAAGGAATTTTATCTCTTTTTATATATATATTTTTTTAATTGTACTATATGATAAACACCATTCGATTAAATAATATGTGCTTTCATCGAGGAATTAGTCAAAATCATGTAATCTTAGTGCTATAATTACGCGAGTAATTAAAATAATGATATTTTTTAAGTAACGTGAAAGGCCGACACATTATAATATTTGAAGATCTGCAATCAATTAGATATCGATTGTTAGACAACAAAAATCTGATCGGCATTATAATGCACATTTTTTTAAATATTACGCATGTAATTAGATATTTTTAAATGTCGTAAATAAACTGAAAAATTTTTTTACGCAGGGCACAGTACATAATTAATTATTTGACACACTTAAAATTTTTAAGACTAAGACGCCTCTAGAATCACAAATATAACAATGGGAAATTCATTATAAAGTTGGAATGATTCTGATGTAGTAATAATATAAATATCAAAATTGTAATTGGTTAATTCAGTTTACACAATCAATAATAAAAAAATTTAATTAAATAATATGTGCTTTCATCGAGGAATTAGCCCAAGTCATGTAATCCTAAATTTAAAAATGTACACTATAATGGCGATCAGGTTTTTGTTGTCTATCTAATTGATTGCAGATCTTCATTGTTATTCGGCACATAGCATTACGCATGTAATTAAAATAATAAGATATTTTTAAATGATGTAAAATAACTGAAAAATTTTTTTACGCAGGCACAGCACATAATTAATCATTTGACACACTTAAAATATATTTAAATTTTTAAGACTAAGACGCCTCTAGAATCACAAATATAACAATGGAAAATTCATTATAAAGTTGAAATGATTCTGATGTAGTAATAATACAAATATCAAAATTGTAATTGGTTAATTCAGTTTACACAAAAAATTTAAATTTTTCTTGCTAAATAAGAATCAAAAAAATAATAATACATATATCATTTTAACCAGAACAATTGTTATTCACTACGAAGTTTATTGGATAGGAATCACGAGAAATTTTTTAAAGAATGGCATTCAAATGCCTTTCTTATGATAATTAATTAATAAAAAAAAAGTCACGGTCACAAAGTTCAAATCACGAGAAATTTTTTTAAAGGATGGCATTCGAATGCCTTTCTTATGATAATTAATTAATAAAAAAAAAGTCACGGTCACAAAGTTCAAATCACGAGAAATTTTTTTAAAGGATGGCATTCGAATGCCGTTCTTATGATAATTAATTAATAAAAAAAAAGTCACGGTCACAAAGTTCAAATCACGAGAAATTTTTTTAAAGGATGGCATTCGAATGCCGTTCTTATGATAATTAATTAATAAAAAAAAAAGTCACGGTCACAAAGTTCAAATCACGAGAAATTTTTTTAAAGAATGGCATTCGAATGCCTTTCTTATGATAATTAATTAATAAAAAAAAAAAGTCACGGTCACAAAGTTCAAATCACGAGAAATTTTTTTAAAGAATGGCATTCGAATGCCTTTCTTATGATAATTAATTAATAAAAAAAAAAGTCACGGTCACAAAGTTCAAATCACGAGAAATTTTTTTAAAGGATGGCATTCGAATGCCGTTCTTATGATAATTAATTAATAAAAAAAAAAGTCACGGTCACAAAGTTCAAATCACGAGAAATTTTTTTAAAGGATGGCATTCGAATGCCGTTCTTATGATAATTAATTAATAAAAAAAAAAGTCACAGTCACAAAGTTCAAATTACGAGAAATTTTTTTAAAGGATGGCATTGCCGTTCTTATGATAATTAATTAATAAAAAAAATCACGGTTTGCGAAGTTTATTGGATAAGATTAAAATAATTTTACACTTGTATTAAACTAATTTTAACAATAGATTTCCAAAATTATTGAACCTCCATAATAAATTGAAAATTGCATCTATTTTTTTCGATAAAAAAAAAATATTTTTTCTTTATTTAATATTCTAGGAAAACGGCCTGACGTAGAGAAAAAAAAATGACAAAAGAAGAAATTTCAACAAAAAGAAATCGAAAATTTCTGATCTCCAGATAATGTACCAAGAATTTCAAAAGCTGTTGAGACAGCTGGAGAACAAATAATTGCCAAATTAAACAACAAAACTGAGCGGGAGAACGCATATCTATTAAAGTGGATCGATATTTTTTAGAGCAAATTTCAAGCCAGGAAGAAGAGATACATAAACTTAAATTAAAGCTTTATTTATATTTAGCACAATCATCGTCGTCTACACCGCGGCCATCACCCTCATCATCGTCATATGGATGAGCACTTTAACACAATCAAGTCAGTAATTTTTTAGATATTAAATAATTTTTTAATAAATTTCATTTTATAATTAATGAATAATTTCATTTTTAAGTAAAAGGTTTACTTTTTTGAAAACCATTTATAAATTTAATAAATAATATTTTACATTTATCTTGTACATATCATGTTTAAATATATTATCTTACTAATAAATAATAATAAAAAAAAGTATTTGTAAAGGTTTAACTGGGAAATTTTCGCCTGCCTGATAGGATATGGGGAAATTTTCACCCGATAAACTCTACGAGAATAATTGCTATAAGGTAGCATAGTAATCGAACCTGAAACCTGGTGTTATGCTAACTACTCTATCACATGCAATTACTAGTAAAGAGAAATTTTGTTGATTTCTTTTAATTATAAAAATTTACATGATTTTCGATTTTCATTAGCAGAATAATGATTAGCAGGGGACTTTCCCCTGTAGTTACATATATATCCATCCTCTGCGAATTGTTGCACTAAATCATTTCTTACAAACGAAAAAAAGGATCGTTTAATATGATACGCTAATGTTAAAGACTAATTAATATAAATTAAATTATTTATGTTATAGCGATATTTAATTTAGAGGACTGGATATTCACGTATTCAGTTAATATTGTAATCTGCACAGATTCGGATATTTCAGTTAATGTTATCTGAACCCTGTTACCAACAATGATGACATAATCAAGTTGATTGCTCCGCTTTTTAATCAAAATAGAATCTATTTTGAATATGAAGATACGATATGACCAAATGACCATGATCCACTATCATCACTTATTCTTGTTATATACAGCGAGGAGAGCTTAACACTGATTTAAAAATACATAGCAATTTTATTGTTTATTGTATTTTCATTTTTATGTTTTCTATCGCATAATAAACTAATATAAATAAAATAAAAATGTAGTTAATTCAATGTCAAACAAAAATTGATGGAATCTTGGTCCCTGAATATTTTCCGCATATATCCTACAGTCATCTGTTTAGATTACGAAATTAGCTTCTTTAATGTGCAATATGAAATTAAGTTTGATCTCTCCGTTTTTATAAATCAAAATAGGAATTTTTGAACATGAAGACACGATATGATTAGATAACCGTATAACTGCATATAATATAGTTGATTCAATATTGAAATCTTGGACCCTGAATATTTTTCGCATATATCCTATTAGATTACGAAATTAACTTCTGTAATAATCCGAAATATGAAATTAAGTTTGATCTCTCCGTTTTTCTAAATCAAAAATAGGAATTTTTGAACATGAAACACGATATGATTAGATTAACCGTATAACCGCACATAACATAGTTGATTCAATATTGAAATCTTGGCCCCTGAATATTTTCCGCATATATCCTATTAGATTATGAAATTAACTTCTGTAATGATTCAAAATATGAAATTAAGTTTGATCTCTCCGTTTTTCTAAATCAAAAATAGGAATTTTTGAACATGACAACACGATATGATTAGATAACCGTATAACTGCACATAATATAGTTGATATATTGAAATCTTGGCCCCTGAATATTTTCCGCCATATATCCTATTAGATTACGAAATTAACTTCTGTAATGATTCAAAATATGAAATTAAGTTTGATCTCTCCGTTTTTCTAAATTAAAAATAGGAATTTTTGAACATGACAACACGATAACTGTATAACTGCATATAATATAGTTGATATATTGAAATCTTGGCCCCTGAATATTTTCTGCATTTATCCTATTAGATTACGAAATTAACTTCTGTAATGATTCAAAATATGAAATTAAGTTTGATCTCTCCGTTTTTTAAAGTCAAAAATAGGAATTTTGAATATGAAGACACGATATGATTAGATTAACCGTATAACCGCACATAACATAGTTGATTCAATATTGAAATCTTGGTCCCTGAATATTTTCCGCATATATCCTATTAGATTACGAAATTAACTTCTGTAATGATCCAAAATATGAAATTAAGTTTGATCTCTCCGTTTTTCTAAATCAAAAATAAGAATTTTTGAACATGACAACACGATATGATTAGATAACCGTATAACTGCACATAATATAGTTGATATATTGAAATCTTGGCCCCTGAATATTTTCCGCATATATCCTATTAGATTATGAAATTAACTTCTGTAATGATTCAAAATATGAAATTAAGTTTGATCTCTCCGTTTTTCTAAATCAAAAATAGGAATTTTTGAACATGACAATACGATAACCGTATAACTGCACATAATATAGTTGATATATTGAAATCTTGGCCCCTGAATATTTTCCGCATTTATCCTATTAGATTACGAAATTAACTTCTGTAATGATTCAAAATATGAAATTAAGTTTGATCTCTCCGTTTTTTAAAGTCAAAAATAGGAATTTTGAATATGAAGACATGATATGATTAGATTAACCGTATAACCGCACATAACATAGTTGATTCAATATTGAAATCTTGGTCCCTGAATATTTTCCGCATATATTCTATTAGATTACAAAATTAACTTCTGTAATGATCCAAAATATGAAATTAAGTTTGATCTCTCCGTTTTTCTAAATCAAAAATAGGAATTTTTGAACATGACAACACGATATGATTAGATAACCGTATAACTGCACATAATATAGTTGATATATTGAAATCTTGGCCCTGAATATTTTCCGCATATATCCTATTAGATTACGAAATTAACTTCTGTAATGATCCAAAATATGAAATTAAGTTTGATCTCTCCGTTTTTCTAAATCAAAAATAGGAATTTTTGAACATGACAACACGATATGATTAGATAACCGTATAACTGCACATAATATAGTTGATATATTGAAATCTTGGCCCTGAATATTTTCCGCATATATCCTATTAGATTACGAAATTAACTTCTGTAATGATTCAAAATATGAAATTAAGTTTGATCTCTCCGTTTTTCTAAATCAAAAATAGGAATTTTTGAACATGACAACACGATAACCGTATAACTGCACATAATATAGTTGATATATTGAAATCTTGGCCCCTGAATATTTTCCGCATTTATCCTATTAGATTACGAAATTAACTTCTGTAATGATTCAAAATATGAAATTAAGTTTGATCTCTCTGTTTTTTAAAGTCAAAAATAGGAATTTTGAATATGAAGACACGATAACCGTATAACCGTACATATAGTTGATTCAATATTGAAATCTTGGTCCCTGAATATTTTCCGCATATATCCTATTAGATTACGAAATTAACTTTTGTAATGATCCAAAATATGAAATTAAGTTTGATCTCTCCGTTTTTCTAAATCAAAAATAGGAATTTTTGAACATGACAACACGATAACCGTATAACTGCACATAATATAGTTGATATATTGAAATCTTGGCCCCTGAATATTTTCCGCATTTATCCTATTAGATTACGAAATTAACTTCTGTAATGATTCAAAATATGAAATTAAGTTTGATCTCTCCGTTTTTCTAAATCAAAAATAGGAATTTTGAATATGAAGATACGATATGATTAGATAACCGTATAACTGCACATAATATAGTTGATATATTGAAATCTTGGCCCCTGAATATTTCCGCATTTATCCTATTAGATTACGAAATTAACTTCTGTAATGATTCAAAATATGAAATTAAGTTTGATCTCTCCGTTTTTCTAAATCAAAAATAGGAATTTTGAATATGAAGATACGATATGATTAGAAACCGTACATATAGTTGATTCAATATCGAAATTCTAGACCCTGAATATTTCTTGTATATAATATCCTACAATCATCTTAACAAGTTCATAACGTTAAAAAAAAATGAACAAACGTAACAAACAAACAAAAGGTATATCTTGGTTTTTATTTATGTAAGAAGTGTCACGTATTAATATTATCATAATAGTTTCTCGTGATAGAGTTCGTGAAAACGCCCTCCAACAAGAAGAGAGAGAAATAGAGAGGAGGGAGAGTGAAAGAAGAGAAAAGGAAAGAAGAGAAAATGAATTAGAAAGAGAGGGTAGAGAAAGAGACGAAAGAGAAACGGAAAGAAGAGAAAATGAATTAGAAAGAGAAGGTAGAGAAAGAGACAAAAGAGAAAAGGAAAGAAGAGAAAAAGAGAGAAGAGAAAGAGATAGGATGGAAAGAGAGAAAGAAGAAAGAGAAAGAAACGAAGAAAGTGAAAGTGATCAAGATGGTAAACCTTTTTTTATATATTAATTTTACTCTTTTACTGTTTACTGTACAATAAATGAATACTGATTTTTTTTTTACTTATAATGTAATATAAGATATTCCTCCTCAATTTGAGGAGATGACCAACCAACTACAAATTTGTAATTGGTTAATCGCTAATCCAGAAATATTAAATTTAGCCAACCAAATGCTTACTGCGAAATCGCAAGATATTGGAGTTTCAAAGCCTGCATCTTATGATAATACCAATAACGTAATATCATATGGAAAAATTTATGATTGGCTAATAGTGCCATTTCAGATAAGGAAACAATTAATAACGTTATATTATTATATATTAATAGGACAATTATAGGCTTTTCGACGAAGAATTAAAATGTTTATTTTTAAGAAGTCGACACCCTCCGCATTCCGCCCTACAACAACTCGTTTATAAAATATTCAACCTTGCATCATTCAAAAAAGAGGCCGAAAAACTGGTGCAAGATGCCAGTAAAAAGTTCACCGATTACCGCAACAAATTCAACGAAGCAATCATATTGCTTGTAAAAGACATGCAAGGAACAAATAGGTAATAACTATTTCGTTATTAGTTTAATAATATAACATTATTATTATTCGAGTTTATATTTCTTACTATTCTAGGGAGTTCTCTGACCATGAGGTCAATGAATATATCTCAGAGGAAGTAGTCGTTAAGAAAATACTACGACGTCAACTTGCCGTCGTTGATGTAAACGAATTAAAAAAAATTAATTCGTTGGAAAAATTAATAGAATTTACGCGTGAAAGCTTCAAGATCCATTGGAAGTCTAAGGACCTTGAAGCGGTCAAGAAATTAGATCACATCACTAGGGATATATATATTCCGTCGCGAAGCGGTCTTGACATCGCTAATAATTTGACGGTACATATTTATTATTTATTCTTCAATTTTTGCTTATAGTTAATATATTCTAATTTTCTTATTTTCAGTTATAAATGAATGTAATCCGATTAATAAACAAGCAATAATATTAATAAATGTTTATCGTACCTAAATAACTACTTTAAGCAATAAATTTAAATAAAATTCTTGAGTTTTATTATAACATTATGCATTAAAATTTTTTTTTTAATTTATCGGGCTTTCCATTTCGGACGAACTATCTGAATCGTTTCATCCAATATAAGCTGATACTCAAAACTCTAATTTGAAAATGAATTTGTGAACCTATGCATTAAACGCGTGCGTTGTGCACTGTATTTTGAATTTATCTCCCCGTTATAATGTACAAAAAATTATATATAATCAGACTTATTTTCTTTGGTTCTATCATTTATAACCAAATTTCTTATCGTATTATAAAAGTCTAATTAACCATGAGAAAACGATATATTTACAACACTACTGAAGAATCAGAACAACGATATCGAATTCGAAATCGTTTTACTAATAGAACTGCAACGCTTGCACCCTCATCAACCACTGCCTTTAGTCACTCTTACCGGACCAACATGCAAATATCACCGCCTTTACCGAAAAATAATGATGACATGGAGGTTCAATATGATCATAAAGATGATGATATGATTTCACAATATGAATACGATAATGATGATATAATCTCACAATATGCATTCGATAATTTATATAATGAAGAGGAAGAGGAAGAAGAAGGGACAGAAGAAGGAGGTGAAGAGGAAGAAGAGGAAGAGACAGAAGAAGGAGGAGAAGAGGAAGAAGAGGAAGAGACAGAAGAAGGAGGAGAAGAGGAAGAGGAAGAAGCAGAAACAGGAGGTGATGATCATCGTCAAATTGTCGATGAAGCACTTGATAAAAATAAAATGCCATCCTATAATGGTGATGGAGAATTCGCTCCATATTTTGAAAATTTTACGACTGCTTCACTTTTTTGCTGGTTACAAAAGCATAATATCTCTACAAGTGCTTATGAAGATCTTGTTGACGTTCTTCATAATTCCAAATTCAATCCAAGCCATGTAGTGAAGAATATTCGAAGATTTCGAGAATGGAGAAAACGTCTTCCTCTTATTCCTATATCAGCAAAACCTATCTCCATTTTATCAAAAAAAACTCCTTCAATTTCTAAAGAAATAAAGAATGCATACCAATTTTCTATCAGAGACATTATTTGGTATGTCCTTAATAATCCCTCAATACTTAGGTGCATGTACTTTGGTCCTGGAATTGATTCTGAAACAAAATCAGAACATTGGCACGGTACATTGTGGGGAGAATCACCACTTTTTGGTGATGATCAAATAAAGATATTAGAAGGTATTTATAATCATATTATCAATTCCCTGTATTGTTACCATCATATTAATTATTTTGTTTATAATATGATAGTGATATATAAATCTGGTGAGTTTATTTATTATCATTATAATAATGAACGGCAACTTGGCAGGTTGAGGGCAATTTTAAAAAATGCCAATAATGAATATCGGCTGAGAATTCAGGAAGTTGTAAGTTATGATAATTTGCCTGAAATTTTTAAAGGGAGAGTTAGGCAAGAACGTTCTATTGCTGGTGAAGTATGGCTGAAGGATGAGGCATATCAAACGATTGCAATTTCCCAAGTCCTTGAAAAAACTAATGTAATGATAGTATACCAGCATCAATACGTTCCTGAAATCGCATTACGAATTACCGAGATAATATATAGATACCAAAGCCGTTGGCATATTCGTGATGTAATATTTTCATATCAACATCCTTCTGACTATATCACATTAAGATTACCACCATCATCTTTGCCAGTGTATAAGTTGTTTATTGATTTGTATTATGATGATTTTGGTACATATAGAAATGTGTATCATTCATTAGGAGGCATATACTTGCAATTCGGAAATATGCCCTCTCATGAAAGAAAATTGCTTAAAAACCATTTTGTTCTTGGATTTGTCCCATTCGGTGGCAATTTTAATGAGTTTATTCAGCCATTTATTTCTGAAATGAAAGAATTTGAACAAGGAAAATTAATGAAAGTAAATGGCCAAGATGCTTGGGTGATAGCTGGTTTGGGTGTTGTGACCGCTGATTTGCCCCAAGGAAATGATATGGCTGGGGTATTAAGACACAATGCCATGAAGGGCTGTCGCACTTGTTCGGTATCTTATAATTCATTAACTGATTTTAATCAAGACCTACAAAAAATATCGAGATATCATCACGTTACTGACAATCAATTTAAAAAAATATTACAAGAAAACGGTACGTCAGCAAAAAAACATCTCAGTTCACAATATGGTCTGAGGCCGCAGCCTAGCATCTTGGATAACTTAAAGAGGGATAGACATTTACAGACTCCGCAGGATGTCTATCATGCAACCGCGGGAAAAATTGGACGCCTTCTCAAGTTGACATGTGAATTATTTTCACGGGAAGGTGAAGATGATTTTATAGAAGTTTGGAAAGAATTCGAAAAACCAAAAAAATGGTCTCGTCTACCAAATCCGATTAGTCACCATGCCAGCTTTATGATGTCGGATTATTTCCAACTTGCAATGATAATGCCATTTATATTATACCGTTTTTTGAAGGTAACATTTAAATAGTATTCTTACTATTATACTTCAGCGCGAATTAATTACGGTTTCAAACTTTTGGCATTACGTCTGTAAAAATCTGCCGTAATAATTTCGGCATAGCCATTTTTTTTGACGTAATACGTAATGTTGAAATAATTTCAACGATCAAATTTGATTGGATCCCAATCGTTACTAAATTTTTTTTTTTATTTTATTTTATTTTTCGGTTTTTTAAATTTTTTTATCGATTTTTATAACCAAAATTTTATTATCTTTTTTTCGGTTTTTATAAACAAAATTTATTAGTTTATTTTATTTTATTTCTTTTCCAGTTCTTAGCCGAATTATATATTATATATATATACAGTATATATTCGGTTTTAAAACAAAATTTTTTTAAAAAAACTTTTTAAAAGGCGAATAATTTTATTAAGACTAAGGAAGAATGGAATTGGAATAAGAACGCCACTTTTGGAATTAGAGTCTCACGAATAAGGTGAGGAACGGGTATGAGGAACGGGCTTTTTAGGAACTCTAGTGAACTTTGCTAATATTCTTTTATCTTTTTTATTTTGTATCTACCTGGACGCTTTGGATAGTGGATTTTGGATGGTTATGTTAATTTGGATTCGGCTTTGCTGCTGAAATTTTCATCATTCTAAAATTTAATTCGCGCTGAAGTATAACAATTATGATATCTTTATTAATTTGCTGGTTTACTAAATCTTTTTAAAGCCATCAAGTTTAAAGGAAAGCGAAGCAGCAACAATTAAGAAAAATACTGGGGTGGCCTGAATTGATCTTGTACCAAAGAGTGTTATTTCATGCTGGGTACATGTTGCTAAGACAATGAAAGCTGTTTTCAGTAGTGAATTCACAACAGGAAGTTATCAAAGCCTGCAAAAATGTCTTCAAGATGAGTTAATAATACTTCCAAAGGTATATAATACTATTTTGGAAAAGTAATATCCTTAAATATCCTAACAATATTTTTTTTAACAGGTTTTTGCAGATTTTATTAATCTGCCAAATTTACATATAAATATGCACCTTTCAATGCATGCTCAAACCTTTGGAACTCTTAATAATACTCAAGTCGGAATTAAGGAAATGGTTCACCGCATTTTCAAAGGAATTGTGCCAAATACAAATCATAAAGATATAGATTTGGACTTAATAAAACGATATAATACTCTCTTTGCAATTCGGCATTTATCCGATGGTGGAATTGATCCAAGATTTACAAGACCTTGTGCCAGTTTTACAAGTTTAGGTTATTTATTGTCAGACTGGTACCTTACCGAAGACAAATCCTCAAATGAAGAGCAAATTTCTAATGATGATGATGGTGATGTTTAAAGGAATTTTGTTTCAATTTTCTTATATGCATTTGTAGTAGTATTAACTTTTTTAAAAAATTTAGTTACATCACCAGTAGAATTTATTTCCAATATATCTTTAAAAAGAGGAATGTCCAAGAAAAAATCGGGATAATCTTCTCCAAAATATATTAAATTTCAAAAGCGAATTGTCAGAATCATACAAAGATATGAGATTAGGCGGCGCTGCACTCATATACAGTAATTCAATAAGCTGGTATGAATTTGCATCATATACAATTGAAGAGGAAAATGGTACCTTTGCAAAAGTGACCTTACACCTTAATGATTTTATTATGATTAATGATGAAGATTTTAACGAATCTTACGCTATCATCAGAGGAATCTTCAAACATAAAGGTAATAATGAGAAGTATTATGCCTTCATAGTCATAGATTGGTTTGAAGATAATAATCGGGAACATCCAGTATTGGAATGCCCTCTCTACTACCTTCGAACCATAGAAAGTCAAAGATGGAGGAGCATTTTTCCGATCAGTGCAATTGATAGTGTAAATAAAGTACATTTTATTCATAATTGCAATCCGGGATGTCAAGATCATTACAATAGTACAAATAAGAGTTGGATCAAAAATAATTATTATTTTAAAGCAATATAATTAATTTTTGTTTATTTTGTACAATTTCGTTCGTGGTAGTATTTATTCAATATCATAGTTACTATGTGTTTTATATTTTTAAACAAAACGTTATTTTTTTTTTATCTACTGATAGTATCAATATAATTATTGCTAACGATTCAGTTAGTATAAATAACAATTATAATTTTTTTTTTCATTTTTGCAATATTCGCAGTACAAAAGAAAAATATGGTTGATCGATATTATGATGACATCGAAGCGATGTTTTAATGATATTTGAGACGATACTTAATTACAATTAGTTTTTTTTAATAAAAACGTATGATTTGAACTTTCTAATCCTAAAGTAAAATAAAACCCATCTCTTTCCACATTTGCCACATTAGGGAGAACAAGAAGACGAGACCTGCTTATCTAAATATCTGTCGAAACGACCGCGAATCCGTGAAGAAGAAATTAAACCATCATGTGTCACCATCCTGATTGTCCAATCAAGACTGTTATTGTAGCATATAATAGATAAACAAGTTCCGCAAAAAATAAAAATTTCTCTTCCGTAGTTTACAATCATAAAGACGCGTTTTCTTTGATTTACTATTTCTTTTTTGTCTTCAGGAAACTTGTTTCATATTTGTATATTATTCTCTCTAGTCTTTACATTTCTGTCTGAATTTATTACCCATCTCGAGGCAATTCAAATAAGAAACAAATTACATAAGCTCTGACACGTCCTAAGACACGTCGAGTGGTACGTGCAGAAAGGGCCCAAAAGAACTTTGTTTCTAGGTTATTTAGAAGTGCATGGCTACAACCAAAAAAGAAAACTATCTCCATTTCATCAATGAAGAACGTAAGTGATTGTTTATGTCAGATTCGAATTTTTTTTTATATATATTTTGCTTATTACGAATTTTGGCAATAACACAACTAAAGGTTTGTTATATTCAGGTAAGTCTTAATTTATTCGGGTCACAGTAATCATATTTTTTGCGTTTTGTTTTTGCAAACTTGTCAGAGATTGTTACAGGGTGTAGCTTCTGATGTTTATTGTGAATTAAATTAGGTTTTCTGTTGTCATTATTAATCATGACTTTGTTATACCAAGGCACTGACTAGACTTGAAGCATAACTTGATTTTATTAAACAATTCTTTATCTATTACACAGAGAAACGTTGAAAAAAATATAACTACGGTGAAAACTTGGATACCGCACGGACCCTAGCCTGGCTAAAATCCTTCTACACGAAAGTATAGATTAAAGTGACCAAGGATCTTTATATAATATGATTATCAGTCATGGTAAGGTCTCGACGGTCAAATCAAGTTTGTGCATATGGTCATTGATGAGTGTTTTAAAACATGTGATTAGTACGTAATTTCTGACCAATTCTTTGCGAAAAAGGCGAAAAGAAATTGTGATAACGCCACGTAAAATAAGAAAAATATTTGGTCCAGATAGGCAATGAGGTATGTCAAACGCTAATGTATTATGATTAATTGCTACATTGCTTTGTATATGGTATTTCTATGATGTCAATGGCAAAAATAATACTATATTTAGTTCCACGTGAGTAAGAAGTTGATTAGACGAGAAACGGTCATTGGAGTCAAAAATGTGGGTACGGTACGTCATTGAAAGATGATGAATGATTGTTTCTAATGCCGATGTGATATAGCCGATGTGATAGGTAAAATTCCAGGATCATTAATTAGCAAGCTAAAACATTGCGACGATAATTAACATCATTTTCCAAATATTCCGTTTGGTAGGGCTTTCTTGATTTCTTTGCAGTATACTACTGCAATATCAGATACATTATAGAAGTTTACTATCGATGGTTCCTAAAGTTGTCCTTTCGATTTATTAGCATCTACCATATATTTTATTCTTCATAATACTTTGTACTTCTTAATATTTTATTTTTCATAATATTTTATTTTTCATAATATTTTATTCTTTGTAATATTTATTTTTCATAATAACATTTATTCTATAGCAAAAAGTATTAATTAAACCGTATTACTATCGATTCGTCAACACAATACAATTTTTATATTGAAAACAAGATATTGGTACAATATAGTTTCGACATTTAATAGATATTTTAATTTGAAAATAATATCCTTGCGATGTTGTCTCAGTGTTTGCACAATATAATTTTGATATCGAGCAGACGTTTAATACTTAAAAACTATATTCTTGAGATATTAATTTGATATTGGTACAATGTAGTTTTGACATTGGGTAGATATATTAAATTTGAAAATAATTTTTCTGCGATGTTGTCTCAATGTTCGCACAATATAGGTTTGGTGTCGAACAGATATTTTAATATTTGAAACAATATTCCTGAGGTGTTGATTTGATGTTGGTATGATGTAGTTACGACGTTGAGTAGATATTTTAAAAATTAAATAACATTTCTGCGATGTTATTTCAATGTTTGCACAATATAGTTTTTGATGTCAAGCAGATATATTAATATTCTTGAGGTGTTGATTTGATGTTGGTATGATGTAGTTACGACGTTGGGTATCTATTTTAAAAATTATATAACATTTCTGCGATGTTATTTCAATGTTTGCACAATATAGTTTTGATGTCGAGCAGATATCTTAATATTCTTGAGGTGTTGATTTGATGTTGGTATGATGTAGTTACGACGTTGGGTATCTATTTTAAAATTTAAATAACATTTCTGTGATGTTGTCTCAATGTTTGGACAATATAGTTTTGATGTCGAGCAAATGTCTTATATTTGGACAATATTTTTGAGATGTTATTTGATGTCGGTATGATGTCGTTACGATGTTGGGCAGGTATTTTTAAAATTTAAATAAAATTTCTGCGATGTTTCTCGTAACGTTTGAACAATATAGTTTTGAGTGTCGAGCAAATGCCTTAAATATTTGAACACTATTCTTGAGGTGTTAATTTGATGTCGATTTGACATTGGGTAGGTATTTAAATTTGAAACCAATAGTTTTTGAGATGTCGATTTGATGTTAGTACAACATATAGTTTTGCATATCAAACTAATATTTTTTAAACTTTTAATGATCATCACTAATGATGCCATTAATATATTGAATCGTGTGTCGATTTGATGTTGATTCGATGCCGGTCACAAATCAACATCGAATGCAACATCCAAATCAGCATATTTAAGTTCAAACTTAACTATGTCGATTCGATTTTCAATTACGATATCGTGAATATCTCGAATCGATATCGAATCGATGTCGCCTTAGAACCCCAAGTTTCTGTAAAGCATTTGCAGCACAAAATATCATAAGGTGATTTCCCTTTTTAATGACCTGATTGGAGTGCATGCTAAAAACTCTAGAAGGTTCCATTTTCCAAAATAACCCAGTT
>BLAL01000225.1:0-258804 GCA_015698045.1 Rhizophagus clarus
CTTTTGAATACCTCTATACTCCTGCTGGGTTAATAGATTCCTTTTTCGATTATTATAAACCATCGTTCTGCACTTTCCCTACTCAGTAATCGTTCAAATAAATTGGGCGTGAGACGGTTACAAGATCGAATATTACAAAACTTTTATTGCATATATTCCACAACTGTTCATTCTCTCAGCTGAAGTTCTGTAGTTTCTCCATTGTCTTGTGTCAGTTTTCTTCAGCTTTCTTAAGAAAGTTTCTATATATCTTTAGCTTTTGAAGCATTCGTTTCGCCAAATGATTTTGGCTCGGAAGCGACTGCTTCTAATGTTTTCTTATATAACTCGTGAAAATACGAGTATCTCCTAACGTTTCTTCTTCTTGATAATTCAGAAGTTTCATCTTCTGATTTTATTTCATCTAATATTGTAAGCATATCCTCTATTAATAAAGACATATTACCATCGTCTATTTTATCCAGAAAATAATTCTTGAATTATGATCGTCATCAATGTTTTTAGTTAGGGAAATAGCACCTTTTATTTTGGAGCCATCAAACTCCATTCCCTTTTCCAAATAATTATCATAATATTCCTGTAGATTCTGTATATATTTTTTGTTATCGTAATTAGGTTGCATTCATCGGGGGTTTATGGCAGACGATCTTGGACTATTCTTAAATGATATATTAGCCATGCAACGGCTAATATATCTTCCTTAAGATTTTCATAATTAGCTGCCTTTTCTTTATATAAAAGATTGATCCCTATTGTTTGTATTATTATTGCTATTGTCTTCAGCAGGTAATCGCCGAAGTATATAGGGATTATTTAGAAACCTGCTCTCTTCCGTTTCTATAAAACGTTGATCAGCCATGTAAAATGTTGGTTTATATCTAGTGAACCTGACGGAATACTGCAGTCAATTTTTGTTCATCTATATTCAAAATTATTTTTTTACAATTGCTACCACTCATGCTCTTTAGAGCAACCAACCCGTCTTTCAAAGTATTTGCGAGAATATTTTCTAGAAATTGCTTGGACTTCGTAATGATCTCCGAAAGAATTTCAATTGTGTCTTGAATAAAATAAATTTGTAATGCGATAATAATAAACAGATTCTCATAAAAAAAGTCAGATTTTTTACATAATGTATGATTCTACAGCTATTAGAATAGTATATGTATATAATAATATATATATTTTACCTTTTTCTTTCAAGTTTCCTACCAAGCATTAATTTGACTTTTTTTGCTTCTTACTTTCAATAGGCTTTTCGCCTTCCTTTTCCTCGACGAACCTGCCATCACAATTTGTTCGTCTGACGAACCTGCCATCACAATTTGTTCATCTAACGGACCTGCCATCACAATTTGTTCATCTGACAGACCTGCCATCACAATTTGTTCGTCTGACGAACCTGCGTCACAATTTGTTCATCTAACGTGACCTATCGTCACAATTGTTCATCTGACAGACCTGCCGTCAATTTGTTCATCTGACGGACCCGCCATCACAATTTGTTCATCTGACGGACCTGCCGTCACAATTTGTTCATCTGACGGACCTGCCGTCGCAATTTGTTTCATCATTTTCTAAGGACGGAGAATTTTCTAATGGAAGTTCTGAATTGGATTTATCTGTCAGGATGGAAATGATGGCGAAGGTTGGGACATTTTAAAATTTACGAAACCAGACAAATTTCTTGATTGTTTATTATGATGATTTTTCTGATTTTTTGAAAAGGAATTTTATCTCTTTTTATATATATATTTTTTTAATTGTACTATATGATAAACACCATTCGATTAAATAATATGTGCTTTCATCGAGGAATTAGTCAAAATCATGTAATCTTAGTGCTAATAATTACGCGAGTAATTAAAATAATGATATTTTTTAAGTAACGTGAAAGGCCGACACATTATAATATTTGAAGATCTGCATCAATTTAGATTATCGATTGTTAGACAACAAAAATCTGATCGGCATTATAATGCACATTTTTTTAAATATTACGCATGTAATTAGATATTTTTAAATGTCGTAAATAAACTGAAAAATTTTTTTACGCAGGCACAGTACATAATTAATTATTTGACACACTTAAAATTTTTAAGACTAAGACGCCTCTAGAATCACAAATATAACAATGGGAAATTCATTATAAAGTTGGAATGATTCTGATGTAGTAATAATATAAATATCAAAATTGTAATTGGTTAATTCAGTTTACACAATCAATAATAAAAAAATTTAATTAAATAATATGTGCTTTCATTGAGGAATTAGCCCAAGTCATGTAATCCTAAATTTAAAAATGTACACTATAATGGCGATCAGGTTTTTGTTGTCTATCTAATTGATTGCAGATCTTCATTGTTATTCGGCACATAGCATTACGCATGTAATTAAATAATAAGATATTTTTAAATGATGTAAAATAACTGAAAAATTTTTTACGCAGGCACAGCACATAATTAATCATTTGACACACTTAAAATATATTTAAATTTTTAAGACTAAGACGCCTCTAGAATCACAAATATAACAATGGAAAATTCATTATAAAGTTGAAATGATTCTGATGTAGTAATAATACAAATATCAAAATTGTAATTGGTTAATTCAGTTTACACAAAAAAATTTAAATTTTTCTTGCTAAATAAGAATCAAAAAAATAATAATACATATATCATTTTAACCAGAACAATTGTTATTCACTACGAAGTTTATTGGATAGGAATCACGAGAAATTTTTTAAAGAATGGCATTCAAATGCCTTTCTTATGATAATTAATTAATAAAAAAAAAGTCACGGTCACAAAGTTCAAATCACGAGAAAT
Source organism: Rhizophagus clarus (assembly GCA_015698045.1). Classification (NCBI taxonomy): domain Eukaryota; kingdom Fungi; phylum Glomeromycota; class Glomeromycetes; order Glomerales; family Glomeraceae; genus Rhizophagus; species Rhizophagus clarus. The sequence continues at coordinate 2,829 of BLAL01000225.1, forward strand.
TTTTTTTAAAGGATGGCATTCGAATGCCTTTCTTATGATAATTAATTAATAAAAAAAAAGTCACGGTCACAAAGTTCAAATCACGAGAAATTTTTTTAAAGGATGGCATTCGAATGCCGTTCTTATGATAATTAATTAATAAAAAAAAAGTCACGGTCACAAAGTTCAAATCACGAGAAATTTTTTTAAAGGATGGCATTCGAATGCCGTTCTTATGATAATTAATTAATAAAAAAAAAAGTCACGGTCACAAAGTTCAAATCACGAGAAATTTTTTTAAAGAATGGCATTCGAATGCCTTTCTTATGATAATTAATTAATAAAAAAAAAAAGTCACGGTCACAAAGTTCAAATCACGAGAAATTTTTTAAAGAATGGCATTCGAATGCCTTTCTTATGATAATTAATTAATAAAAAAAAAAGTCACGGTCACAAGTTCAAATCACGAGAAATTTTTTTAAAGGATGGCATTCGAATGCCGTTCTTATGATAATTAATTAATAAAAAAAAAAGTCACGGTCACAAAGTTCAAATCACGAGAAATTTTTTTAAAGGATGGCATTCGAATGCCGTTCTTATGATAATTAATTAATAAAAAAAAGTCACAGTCACAAAGTTCAAATTACGAGAAATTTTTTAAAGGATGGCATTGCCGTTCTTATGATAATTAATTAATAAAAAAAATCACGGTTTGCGAAGTTTATTGGATAAGATTAAAATAATTTTACACTTGTATTAAACTAATTTTAACAATAGATTTCCAAAATTATTGAACCTCCATAATAAATTGAAAATTGCATCTATTTTTTCGATAAAAAAAAAAATATTTTTTCTTTATTTAATATTCTAGGAAAACGGGCCTGACGTAGAGAAAAAAAATGACAAAAGAAGAAATTTCAACAAAAAGAAATCGAAATTTCTGATCTCCAGATAATGTACCAAGAATTTCAAAGCTGTTTGAGGACAGCTGGAGAACAAATAATTGCCAAATTAAACAACAAAACTGAGCGGGAGAACGCATATCTATTAAAGTGGATCGATATTTTTTAGAGCAAATTTCAAGCCAGGAAGAAGAGATACATAAACTTAAATTAAAGCTTTATTTATATTTAGCACAATCATCGTCGTCCTACACCGCGGCCATCACCCTCATCATCGTCATATGGATGAGCACTTTAACACAATCAAGTCAGTAATTTTTTAGATATTAAATAATTTTTTAATAAATTTCATTTTATAATTAATGAATAATTTCATTTTTAAGTAAAAGGGTTACTTTTTTGAAAACCATTTATAAATTTAATAAATAATATTTTACATTTATCTTGTACATATCATGTTTAAATATATTATCTTACTAATAAATAATAATAAAAAAAAGTATTTGTAAAGGTTTAACTAGGAAATTTTCGCCTGCCTGATAGGATATGAGGAAATTTTCACCCGATAAACTCTACGAGAATAATTGCTATAAGGTAGCATAGTAATCGAACCTGAAACCTGGTGTTATGCTAACTACTCTATCACATGTAATTACTAGTAAAGAGAAATTTTGTTGATTTCTTTTAATTATAAAAATTTACATGATTTTCGATTTTCATTAGCAGAATAATGATTAGCAGGGGACTTTCCCCTGTAGTTACATATATATCCATCCTCTGCGAATTGTTGCACTAAATCATTTCTTACAAACGAAAAAAAGGATCGTTTAATATGATACGCTAATGTTAAAGACTAATTAATATAAATTAAATTATTTATGTTATAGCGATATTTAATTTAAAGGACTGGATATTCACGTATTCAGTTAATATTGTAATCTGCACAGATTCGGATATTTCAGTTAATGTTATCTGAACCCTGTTACCAACAATGATGACATAATCAAGTTGATTGCTCCGCTTTTTAATCAAAATAGAATCCATTTTGAATATGAAGATACGATATGACCAAATGACCATGATCCACTATCATCACTTATTCTTGTTATATACAGCGAGGAGAGCTTGACACTGATTTAAAAATACATAGCAATTTTATTGTTTATTGTATTTTCATTTTTATGTTTTCTATCGCATAATAAACTAATATAAATAAAATAAAAATGTAGTTAATTCAATGTCAAACAAAAATTGATGGAATCTTGGTCCCTGAATATTTTCCGCATATATCCTACAGTCATCTGTTTAGATTACGAAATTAGCTTCTTTAATGTGCAATATGAAATTAAGTTTGATCTCTCCGTTTTTATAAATCAAAATAGGAATTTTTGAACATGAAGACACGATATGATTAGATAACCGTATAATTGCATATAATATAGTTGATTCAATATTGAAATCTTGGACCCTGAATATTTTCCGCATATATCCTATTAGATTACGAAATTAACTTCTGTAATAATCCGAAATATGAAATTAAGTTTGATCTCTCCGTTTTTCTAAATCAAAAATAGGAATTTTTGAACATGAAACACGATATGATTAGATTAACCGTATAACCGCACATAACATAGTTGATTCAATATTGAAATCTTGGCCCCTGAATATTTTCCGCATATATCCTATTAGATTATGAAATTAACTTCTGTAATGATTCAAAATATGAAATTAAGTTTGATCTCTCCGTTTTTCTAAATCAAAAATAGGAATTTTTTGAACATGACAACACGATATGATTAGATAACCGTATAACTGCACATAATATAGTTGATATATTGAAATCTTGGCCCCTGAATATTTTCCGCATATATCCTATTAGATTACGAAATTAACTTCTGTAATGATTCAAAATATGAAATTAAGTTTGATCTCTCCGTTTTTCTAAATTAAAAATAGGAATTTTTGAACATGACAACACGATAACTGTATAACTGCATATAATATAGTTGATATATTGAAATCTTGGCCCCTGAATATTTTCTGCATTTATCCTATTAGATTACGAAATTAACTTCTGTAATGATTCAAAATATGAAATTAAGTTTGATCTCTCCGTTTTTTAAAGTCAAAAATAGGAATTTTGAATATGAAGACACGATATGATTAGATTAACCGTATAACCGCACATAACATAGTTGATTCAATATTGAAATCTTGGTCCCTGAATATTTTCCGCATATATCCTATTAGATTACGAAATTAACTTCTGTAATGATCCAAAATATGAAATTAAGTTTGATCTCTCCGTTTTTCTAAATCAAAAATAAGAATTTTTGAACATGACAACACGATATGATTAGATAACCGTATAACTGCACATAATATAGTTGATATATTGAAATCTTGGCCCCTGAATATTTTCTGCATATATCCTATTAGATTATGAAATTAACTTCTGTAATGATTCAAAATATGAAATTAAGTTTGATCTCTCCGTTTTTCTAAATCAAAAATAGGAATTTTTGAACATGACAATACGATAACCGTATAACTGCACATAATATAGTTGATATATTGAAATCTTGGCCCCTGAATATTTCTGCATTTATCCTATTAGATTACGAAATTAACTTCTGTAATGATTCAAAATATGAAATTAAGTTTGATCTCTCCGTTTTTTAAAGTCAAAAATAGGAATTTTGAATATGAAGACATGATATGATTAGATTAACCGTATAACCGCACATAACATAGTTGATTCAATATTGAAATCTTGGTCCCTGAATATTTTCCGCATATATTCTATTAGATTACAAAATTAACTTCTGTAATGATCCAAAATATGAAATTAAGTTTGATCTCTCCGTTTTTCTAAATCAAAAATAGGAATTTTTGAACATGACAACACGATATGATTAGATAACCGTATAACTGCACATAATATAGTTGATATATTGAAATCTTGGCCCTGAATATTTTCCGCATATATCCTATTAGATTACGAAATTAACTTCTGTAATGATCCAAAATATGAAATTAAGTTTGATCTCTCCGTTTTTCTAAATCAAAAATAGGAATTTTTGAACATGACAACACGATATGATTAGATAACCGTATAACTGCACATAATATAGTTGATATATTGAAATCTTGGCCCTGAATATTTTCCGCATATATCCTATTAGATTACGAAATTAACTTCTGTAATGATTCAAAATATGAAATTAAGTTTGATCTCTCCGTTTTTCTAAATCAAAAATAGGAATTTTTGAACATGACAACACGATAACCGTATAACTGCACATAATATAGTTGATATATTGAAATCTTGGCCCCTGAATATTTTCCGCATTTATCCTATTAGATTACGAAATTAACTTCTGTAATGATTCAAAATATGAAATTAAGTTTGATCTCTCTGTTTTTAAAGTCAAAAATAGGAATTTTGAATATGAAGACACGATAACCGTATAACCGTACATATAGTTGATTCAATATTGAAATCTTGGTCCCTGAATATTTTCCGCATATATCCTATTAGATTACGAAATTAACTTTTGTAATGATCCAAAATATGAAATTAAGTTTGATCTCTCCGTTTTTCTAAATCAAAAATAGGAATTTTTGAACATGACAACACGATAACCGTATAACTGCACATAATATAGTTGATATATTGAAATCTTGGCCCCTGAATATTTTCCGCATTTATCCTATTAGATTACGAAATTAACTTCTGTAATGATTCAAAATATGAAATTAAGTTTGATCTCTCCGTTTTTCTAAATCAAAAATAGGAATTTTGAATATGAAGATACGATATGATTAGATAACCGTATAACTGCACATAATATAGTTGATATATTGAAATCTTGGCCCCTGAATATTTTCCGCATTTATCCTATTAGATTACGAAATTAACTTCTGTAATGATTCAAAATATGAAATTAAGTTTGATCTCTCCGTTTTTCTAAATCAAAAATAGGAATTTTGAATATGAAGATACGATATGATTAGAAACCGTACATATAGTTGATTCAATATCGAAATTCTAGACCCTGAATATTTCTTGTATATAATATCCTACAATCATCTTAACAAGTTCATAACGTTAAAAAAAAATGAACAAACGTAACAAACAAACAAAAGGTATATCTTGGTTTTTATTTATGTAAGAAGTGTCACGTATTAATATTATCATAATAGTTTCTCGTGATAGAGTTCGTGAAAACGCCCTCCAACAAGAAGAGAGAGAAATAGAGAGGAGGGAGAGTGAAAGAAGAGAAAAGGAAAGAAGAGAAAATAAATTAGAAAGAGAGGGTAGAGAAAGAGACGAAAGAGAAACGGAAAGAAGAGAAAATGAATTAGAAAGAGAAGGTAGAGAAAGAGACAAAAGAGAAAAGGAAAGAAGAGAAAAAGAGAGAAGAGAAAGAGATAGGATGGAAAGAGAGAAAGAAGAAAGAGAAAGAAACGAAGAAAGTGAAAGTGATCAAGATGGTAAACCTTTTTTTTATATATTAATTTTACTCTTTTACTGTTTACTGTACAATAAATGAATACTGATTTTTTTTTTACTTATAATGTAATATAAGATATTCCTCCTCAATTTGAGGAAATGACCAACCAACTACAAATTTGTAATTGGTTAATCGCTAATCCAGAAATATTAAATTTAGCCAACCAAATGCTTACTGCAAAATCGCAAGATATTGGAGTTTCAAAGCCTGCATCTTATGATAATACCAATAACGTAATATCATATGGAAAAATTTATGATTGGCTAATAGTGCCATTTCAGATAAGGAAACAATTAATAACGTTATATTATTATATATTAATAGGACAATTATAGGCTTTTCGACGAAGAATTAAAATGTTTATTTTTAAGAAGTCGACACCCTCCGCGTTCTGCCCTACAACAACTCGTTTATAAAATATTCAACCTTGCATCATTCAAAAAAGAGGCCGAAAAACTGGTGCAAGATGCCAGTAAAAAGTTCACCGATTACCACAACAAATTCAACGAAGCAATCATATTGCTTGTAAAAGACATGCAAGGAACAAATAGGTAATAACTATTTCGTTATTAGTTTAATAATATAACATTATTATTATTCGAGTTTATATTTCTTACTATTCTAGGGAGTTCTCTGACCATGAGGTCAATGAATATATCTTAGAGGAAGTAGTCGTTAAGAAAATACTACGACGTCAACTTGCCGTCGTTGATGTAAACGAATTAAAAAAAATTAATTCGTTGGAAAAATTAATAGAATTTACGCGTAAAAGCTTCAAGATCCATTGGAAGTCTAAGGACCTTGAAGCGGTCAAGAAATTAGATCACATCACTAGGGATATATATATTCCGTCACGAAGCGGTCTTGACATCGCTAATAATTTGACGGTACATATTTATTATTTATTCTTCAATTTTTGCTTATAGTTAATATATTCTAATTTTCTTATTTTCAGTTATAAATGAATGTAATCCGATTAATAAACAAGCAATAATATTAATAAATGTTTATCGTACCTAAATAACTACTTTAAGCAATAAATTTAAATAAAATTCTTGAGTTTTATTATAACATTATGCATTAAAATTTTTTTTTTAATTTATCGGGCTTTCCATTTCGGACGAACTATCTGAATTGTTTCATCCAATATAAGCTGATACTCAAAACTCTAATTTGAAAATGAATTTGTGAACCTATGCATTAAACACGTGCGTTGTGCACTGTATTTTGAATTTATCTCCCCGTTATAATGTACAAAAAATTATATATAATCAGACTTATTTTCTTCGGTTCTATCATTTATAACCAAATTTCTTATCGTATTATAAAAGTCTAATTAACCATGAGAAAACGATATATTTACAACACTACTGAAGAATCAGAACAACGATATCAAATTCGAAATCGTTTTACTAATAGAACTGCAACGCTTGCACCCTCATCAACCACTGCCTTTAGTCACTCTTACCGGACCAACATGCAAATATCACCGCCTTTACCGAAAAATAATGATGACATGGAGGTTCAATATGATCATAAAGATGATGATATGATTTCACAATATGAATACGATAATGATGATATAATCTCACAATATGCATTCGATAATTTATATAATGAAGAGGAAGAGGAAGAAGAAGGGACAGAAGAAGGAGGTGAAGAGGAAGAAGAGGAAGAGACAGAAGAAGGAGGAGAAGAGGAAGAAGAGGAAGAGACAGAAGAAGGAGGAGAAGAGGAAGAGGAAGAAGCAGAAACAGGAGGTGATGATCATCGTCAAATTGTCGATGAAGCACTTGATAAAAATAAAATGCCATCCTATAATGGTGATGGAGAATTCGCTCCATATTTTGAAAATTTTACGACTGCTTCACTTTTTTGCTGGTTACAAAAGCATAATATCTCTACAAGTGCTTATGAAGATCTTGTTGACGTTCTTCATAATTCCAAATTCAATCCAAGCCATGTAGTGAAGAATATTCGAAGATTTCGAGAATAGAGAAAACGTCTTCCTCTTATTCCTATATCAGCAAAACCTATCTCCATTTTATCAAAAAAAACTCCTTCAATTTCTAAAGAAATAAAGAATGCATACCAATTTTCTATCAGAGACATTATTTGGTATGTCCTTAATAATCCCTCAATACTTAGGTGCATGTACTTTGGTCCTGGAATTGATTCTGAAACAAAATCAGAACATTGGCACGGTACATTGTGGGGAGAATCACCACTTTTTGGTGATGATCAAATAAAGATATTAGAAGGTATTTATAATCATATTATCAATTCCCTGTATTGTTACCATCATATTAATTATTTTGTTTATAATATGATAGTGATATATAAATCTGGTGAGTTTATTTATTATCATTATAATAATGAACGGCAACTTGGCAGGTTGAGGGCAATTTTAAAAAATGCCAATAATGAATATCGGCTGAGAATTCAGGAAGTTGTAAGTTATGATAATTTGCCTGAAATTTTTAAAGGGAGAGTTAGGCAAGAACGTTCTATTGCTGGTGAAGTATGGCTGAAGGATGAGGCATATCAAACGATTGCAATTTCCCAAGTCCTTGAAAAAGCTAATGTAATGATAGTATACCAGCATCAATACGTTCCTGAAACCGCATTATGAATTACCGAGATAATATATAGATACCAAAGCCGTTGGCATATTCGTGATGTAATATTTTCATATCAACATCCTTCTGACTATATCACATTAAGATTACCACCATCATCTTTGCCAGTGTATAAGTTGTTTATTGATTTGTATTATGATGATTTTGGTACATATAGAAATGTGTATCATTCATTAGGAGGCATATACTTGCAATTCGGAAATATGCCCTCTCATGAAAGAAAATTGCTTAAAAACCATTTTGTTCTTGGATTTGTCCCATTCGGTGGCAATTTTAATGAGTTTATTCAGCCATTTATTTCTGAAATGAAAGAATTTGAACAAGGAAAATTAATGAAAGTAAATGGCCAAGATGCTTGGGTGATAGCTGGTTTGGGTGTTGTGACCGCTGATTTGCCCCAAGGAAATGATATGGCTGGGGTATTAAGACACAATGCCATGAAGGGCTGTCGCACTTGTTCGGTATCTTATAATTCATTAACTGATTTTAATCAAGACCTACAAAAAATATCGAGATATCATCACGTTACTGACAATCAATTTAAAGAAATATTACGAGAAAATGGTACATCAGCAAAAAAACATCTTGGTTCACAATATGGTCTAAGGCCGCAGCCTAGCATCTTGGATAACTTAAAGAGGGATAGACATTTACAGACTCCGCAGGATGTCTATCATGCAACCGCGGGAAAAATTGGACGCCTTCTCAAGTTGACATGTGAATTATTTTCACGGGAAGGTGAAGATGATTTTATAGAAGTTTGGAAAGAATTCGAAAAACCAAAAAAATGGTCTCGTCTACCAAATCCGATTAGTCACCATGCCAGCTTTATGATGTCAGATTATTTCCAACTTGCAATGATAATGCCATTTATATTATACCGTTTTTTGAAGGTAACATTTAAATAGTATTCTTACTATTATACTTCAGCGCGAATTAATTACGGTTTCAAACTTTTGGCATTACGTCTGTAAAAATCTGCCGTAATAATTTCGGCATAGCCATTTTTTTTGACGTAATACGTAATGTTGAAATAATTTCAACGATCAAATTTGATTGGATCCCAATCGTTACTAAATTTTTTTTTTATTTTATTTTATTTTTCGGTTTTTTAAATTTTTTTATCGGTTTTTATAACCAAAATTTTATTATCTTTTTTTCGGTTTTTATAAACAAAATTTATTAGTTTATTTTATTTTATTTCTTTTCCAGTTCTTAGCCGAATTATATATTATATATATATACAGTATATATTCGGTTTTAAAACAAAATTTTTTTAAAAAAACTTTTTAAAAGGCGAATAATTTTATTAAGACTAAGGAAGAATGGAATTGGAATAAGAACGCCACTTTTGGAATTAGAGTCTCACGAATAAGGTGAGGAACGGGTATGAGGAACGGGCTTTTTAGGAACTCTAGTGAACTTTGCTAATATTCTTTTATCTTTTTTATTTTGTATCAACCTGGACGCTTTGGATAGTGGATTTTGGATGGTTATGTTAATTTGGATTTGGCTTTGCTGCTGAAATTTTCATCATTCTAAAATTTAATTCGCGCAGAAGTATAATAATTATGATATCTTTATTAATTTGCTGGTTTACTAAATCTTTTTAAAGCCATCAAGTTTAAAGGAAAGCGAAGCAGCAACAATTAAGAAAAATACTGGGGTGGCCTGAATTGATCTTGTACCAAAGAGTGTTATTTCATGCTGGGTACATGTTGCTAAGACAATGAAAGCTGTTTTCAGTAGTGAATTCACAACAGGAAGTTATCAAAGCCTGCAAAAATGTCTTCAAGATGAGTTAATAATACTTCCAAAGGTATATAATACTATTTTGGAAAAGTAATATCCTTAAATATCCTAACAATATTTTTTTTAACAGGTTTTTGCAGATTTTATTAATCTGCCAAATTTACATATAAATATGCACCTTTCAATGCATGCTCAAACCTTTGGAACTCTTAATAATACTCAAGTCGGAATTAAGGAAATGGTTCACCGCATTTTCAAAGGAATTGTGCCAAATACAAATCATAAAGATATAGATTTGGACTTAATAAAACGATATAATACTCTTTTTGCAATTCGGCATTTATCCGATGGTGGAATTGATCCAAGATTTACAAGACCTTGTGCCAGTTTTACAAGTTTAGGTTATTTATTGTCAGACTGGTACCTTACCGAAGACAAATCCTCAAATGAAGAGCAAATTTCTAATGATGATGATGGTGATGTTTTAAAGGAATTTTGTTTCAATTTTCTTATATGCATTTGTAGTAGTATTAACTTTTTTAAAAAATTTAGTTACATCACCAGTAGAATTTATTTCCAATATATCTTTAAAAAGAGGAATGTCCAAGAAAAATCAGGATAATCTTCTCCAAAATATATTAAATTTCAAAAGCGAATTGTCAGAATCATACAAAGATATGAGATTAGGCGGCGCTGCACTCATATACAGTAATTCAATAAGCTGGTATGAATTTGCATCATATACAATTGAAGAGGAAAATGGTACCTTTGCAAAAGTGTCCTTACACCTTAATGATTTTATTATGATTAATGATGAAGATTTTAACGAATCTTACGCTATCATCAGAGGAATCTTCAAATATAAAGGTAATAATGAGAAGTATTATGCCTTCATAGTCATAGATTGGTTTGAAGATAATAATCGGGAACATCCAGTATTGGAATGCCCTCTCTACTACCTTCGAACCATAGAAAGTCAAAGATGGAGGAGCATTTTTCCGATCAGTGCAATTGATAGTGTAAATAAAGTACATTTTATTCATAATTGCAATCCGGGATATCAAGATCATTACAATAGTACAAATAAGAGTTGGATCAAAAATAATTATTATTTTAAAGCAATATAATTAATTTTTGTTTATTTTGTACAATTTCGTTCGTGGTAGTATTTATTCAATATCATAGTTACTATGTGTTTTATATTTTTAAACAAAACATTATTTTTTTTTTATCTACTGATAGTATCAATATAATTATTGCTAACGATTCAGTTAGTATAAATAACAATTATAATTTTTTTTTTCATTTTTGCAATATTCGCAGTACAAAAAGAAAAATATGGTTGATCGATATTGTGATGACATCGAAGCGATGTTTTAATGATATTTGAGACGATACTTAATTACAATTAGTTTTTTTTTAATAAAAACGTATGATTTGAACTTTCTAATCCTAAAGTAAAATAAAACCCATCTCTTTCCACATTTGCCACATTAGGGAGAACAAGAAGACGAGACCTGCTTATCTAAATATCTGTCGAAACGACCGCGAATCCGTGAAGAAGAAATTAAACCATCATGTGTCACCATCCTGATTGTCCAATCAAGACTGTTATTGTAGCATATAATAGATAAACAAGTTCCGCAAAAAATAAAAATTTCTCTTCCGTAGTTTACAATCATAAAGACGCGTTTTCTTTGATTTACTATTTCTTTTTTGTCTTCAGGAAACTTGTTTCATATTTGTATATTATTCTCTCTAGTCTTTACATTTCTGTCTGAATTTATTATCCATCTCGAGGCAATTCAAATAAGAAACAAATTACATAAGCTCTGACACGTCCTAAGACACGTCGAGTGGTACATGCAGAAAGGGCCCAAAAGAACTTTGTTTCTAGGTTATTTAGAAGTGCATGGCTACAACCAAAAAAGAAAACTATCTCCATTTCATCAATGAAGAACGTAAGTGATTGTTTATGTCAGATTCGAATTTTTTTTTTATATATATTTTGCTTATTACGAATTTTGGCAATAACACAACTAAAGGTTTGTTATATTCAGGTAAGTCTTAATTTATTCGGGTCACAGTAATCATATTTTTTGCGGTTTGTTTTTGCAAACTTGTCAGAGATTGTTACAGGGTGTAGCTTCTGATGTTTATTGTGAATTAAATTAGGTTTTCTGTTGTCATTATTAATCATGACTTTGTTATACCAAGGCACTGACTAGACTTGAAGCATAACTTGATTTTATTAAACAATTTTTTATCTATTACACAGAGAAACGTTGAAAAAAATATAACTATGGTGAAAACTTGGATACCGCACGGACCCTAGCCTGGCTAAAATCCTTCTACACGAAAGTATAGATTAAAGTGACCAAGGATCTTTATATAATATGATTATCAGTCATAGTAAGGTCTCGACGGTCAAATCAAGTTTGTGCATATGGTCATTGATGAGTGTTTTAAAACATGTGATTAGTACGTAATTTCTGACCAATTCTTTGCGAAAAAGGTGAAAAAGAAATTGTGATAACGCCACGTAAAATAAGAAAAATATTTGGTCCAGATAGGTAATGAGATATGTCAAACGCTAATGTATTATGATTAATTGCTACATTGCTTTGTATATGGTATTTCTATGATGTCAATGGCAAAAATAATACTATATTTAGTTCCACGTGAGTAAGAAGTTGATTAGACGAGAAACGGTCATTGGAGTCAAAAATGTGGGTACGGTACATCATTGAAAGATGATGAATGATTGTTTCTAATGCCGATGTGATATAGCCGATGTGATAGGTAAAATTCCAGGATCATTAATTAGTAAGCTAAAACATTGCGACGATAATTAACATCATTTTCCAAATATTCCGTTTGGCAGGGCTTTCTTGATTTCTTTGCAGTATACTACTGCAATATCAGATACATTATAGAAGTTTACTATCGATGGTTCCTAAAGTTGTCCTTTCGATTTATTAGCATCTACCATATATTTTATTCTTCATAATACTTTGTACTTCTTAATATTTTATTTTTCATAATATTTTATTTTTCATAATATTTTATTCTTTGTAATATTTATTTTTCATAATAACATTTATTCTATAGCAAAAAGTATTAATTAAACCGTATTACTATCGATTCGTCAACACAATACAATTTTTATATTGAAAACAAGATATTGGTACAATATAGTTTCGACATTTAATAGATATTTTAATTTGAAAATAATATCCTTGCGATGTTGTCTCAGTGTTTGCACAATATAATTTTGATATCGAGCAGACGTTTAATACTTAAAAACTATATTCTTGAGATATTAATTTGATATTGGTACAATGTAGTTTCGACATTGGGTAGATATATTAAATTTGAAATAATTTTTCTGCGATGTTGTCTCAATGTTCGCACAATATAGGTTTGGTGTCAAACAGATATTTTAATATTTGAAACAATATTCCTGAGGTATTGATTTGATGTTGGTATGATGTAGTTACGACGTTGAGTAAATATTTTAAAAATTAAATAACATTTCTGCGATGTTATTTCAATGTTTGCACAATATAGTTTTGATGTCAAGCAGATATCTTAATATTCTTGAGGTGTTGATTTGATGTTGGTATGATGTAGTTACGACGTTGGGTATCTATTTTAAAAATTATATAACATTTCTGCGATATTATTTCAATGTTTGCACAATATAGTTTTGATGTCGAGCAGATATCTTAATATTCTTGAGGTGTTGATTTGATGTTGGTATGATGTAGTTACGACGTTGGGTATCTATTTTAAAATTTAAATAACATTTCTGTGATGTTGTCTCAATGTTTGGACAATATAGTTTTGATGTCGAGCAAATGTCTTAATATTTGGACAATATTTTTGAGATGTTAATTTGATGTCGGTATGATGTCGTTACGATGTTGGGCAGGTATTTTAAAATTTAAATAAAATTTCTGCGATGTTCTCGTAACGTTTGAACAATATAGTTTTGATGTCGAGCAAATGCCTTAATATTTGAACACTATTCTTGAGGTGTTAATTTGATGTCGATTTGACATTGGGTAGGTATTTAAAATTTGAAACAATAGTTTTGAGATGTCGATTTGATGTTAGTACAATATAGTTTTGATATCAAACTAATATTTTTTAAACTTTTAATGATATCACTATGATGCCATTAATATATTGAATCGTGTGTCGATTTGATGTTGATTTGATGCCGTCACAAATCAACATCGAATCAACATCAAATCAGCATATTTAAGTTCAAACTTAACTATGTTGATTCGATTTTCAATTACGATATCGTGAATATCTCGAATCGATATCGAATCGATGTCGCCTTAGAACCCCAAGTTTCTGTAAAGCATTTGCAGCACAAAATATCATAACGCGTGATTTTTCCTTTTTATGACCTGATATGGAAGTGCATGCTAAAACTCTAGAAGGTTCCATTTTCCAAAATAACCCAGTTTCATCCCCATTCCAAATGTCCTCAGAATTGTAAGGTGTAAGAAGTTGTTGCAAAGCACGACAGTCATTTTTTATTGACTCAGCAGAAGGAGTACTTGCGGCTTCACTTTGCTTCTTAAATTGACGTAAACCATAACGTTTTTTAAACCCACCTAACCACCCTTCTGAATAATAAAAATCTTCAATAGAGAATTGTTTGGCAAAATGACTTGCTTTTATTTTTAATATGTTACTATCAATATCTTATCTTGTATTAAGTGCATTATCAACCCAAAGTCCAAATGCATTTTCAAGTTGAGGTCACTTTGAACCGTGAAATTTTTTAATATTTTCTTGACTTACTGAAATCGTAAACCAACGTTCTTTTTCTTTCAAGATATTAGTAACAGTTGACTTTTCAACTTTATATTCTTGTGCAAGTTCAACATTAGAAAAACTTGGATTTTTTTTCTTTTTCTCACAAATTTTACGTTTTTGCATAGCAGAAAGGATGACCCTTTTCCTTGTTAACATAATATCGGAGTTCTTTGAAGTATAATTTTCTGAGTTCTGACAAAGCAGTTTATTCGTGTCAGCGTGTTCTGAAAAAAAAATCATCTTTTATCATTAATTTTCAAGTCACATGATCATTCGGTATAGAAAATATATAGCTAATATGTTTGGGCCGGTTAAATCAAGTTCAGATGTAGTATATAGTGATTTACTATATAAGTTCATTATATCTGGTGTAATTAATTATAAAAAAATCAGTTCTGACCCCACTTGGTTCAGTATAACGAGTTTTTGGTATAAATAGGTTCATTATATCCAGTGGCAACTGTATACAATTTTTGAAAAAATAAAAAAATATTTTTTGTTATGTTGTGAACTGCATAGAGTGGGAAAGAGTTTTTCAATTGAATTAAAATATATATAAAATTTTTTTTTAAGTCATATAGAATTTTGCTTATTAGAAAGCAAAATATAAAAAAAGTCGTAATTATAGATGCGTAATAGGGAGTTAAAATTGTTAAAATTATATATAGATTTTGCGTAGCAAGGGGTGATTTTCATACTACATATATATTATATAAGAAAAAATTTTAATTTCACTCGTACTTTTAAAAATTTTTTTAAAAAGATATTTTCTTTTTTCAATATATTATTGATTTTATACACTTTAGTTTTCATAAAATTAACATTTTTTATAATAATATTCTCTTATTCTTGTTTTTTGTTTATTAAATTTAACTATATGTAAAATAAATTTTAGTTTAATGAAATCACTTTTTATATTTAAGTAAAGCTGTTTAGCAATGTCAAAAATACTTGGATCTTAATTTTCTTAAGGTTAGGTATAATATTTATAAAGAAATTTGTATTTTTTAAACAATATTAATTCCAAAATTTTTTTTCTTTCTTTTAACTTCAGAACGTAATTACATCATTTTGGTCAAATGAAATCACATTTTCCACTAAGTAAAATTGTTCAGCGGGGTTAAATCTACCTATAGTAAAAAGTTTAGGATGATTGGATTAATATTTGTGAAATGCGGCCAAGTTTTGTACTTCAATTATTTATCATTTATTTGATTTTTAAGTAATTTTACTATTTTTGGTTAAATGAAATCAACTTCTTGTGCTTAAGTAAGTTGTTCAGAACATTTGAAAATAATTGTGCTTTATTTTTTATAACTCTAGGTATAATATTTATTAAAAGATTAGTATTCCTATAACAGTATTAATTTTTAAATTTTTAAAGCGATTTCAGTTTTATAATTTATCAAACTGAAACTTTTAGTTTTAGTATTAGTTTTGCAATTTACTGAATTGATTTACTGATAATAAAAACATTTTTTTTTATAAGAAAAATGTTTGTTTATTAAATAATATAATTAAAAAAAATATTGCAAAACATTTTTTTACACAGGTTGAATGGTGGCAAATCAGTCATCAATCAGCTATTAATCAGGGATCTTATTGATAACTGATTGATTTAATTAGTATTCAATCAAGTGGCCAATTGATAGCTGATTTCTGCTAAAATCTGTCATTAATCAGATAAGTCAATTGATGATCAACTGATGGTCAATTAATGGTCAATTGATGGTTGATTGATGGTTGATTAATGGTTAAAATATGGTCAAATTATGATCAAATTATGGCCAAATTATAGTTAAATTATTGTCAAATTATAATTAAATTATGGTTAAATTATGGTTAAATTATGGTCAAATTATATGGTCAAATTATGGTCAATTATAGTCAATTGATGGTCGAATGACCAATTTTTGTAAAATCATATAATGAATAATAAAATTTATTATAGCATATAACTGATAATAAAACACATAGTATTTTTATTTATATTAATAAGTATTTAAAATAAAAACATTCATTATAATAATATGTTAGTATATGACTAATAAAATTAGTAATATTTAATAAATAAATAGTAAGGCGTAAATAATATAAAAAGTTAGTAATAATTATAATAAAATATACAAATACAAAAAGTTAGTATTATGAAGAGTTTGATAAAATTTACAAAAAAAAAAAGAAAAATACATGATAATGTTAGTAAAATATAAAAAAAAGAATAACATTAGTAATATTTTTTTTTTTTTTTTTAACTTTAAAGGCATTGAAGCTGCACTCTGTTTATTATGTAAAATGAGGGCACAAAGTCATATTACTAAATACAAATCACGTTGCTTCGAGCCACAAAGGACCCATCTTACCATCCGCCTGGCTCATTAACTACTAATATAAAGGAATAAAGGAAACGAAAAAAGAAAAAAGAAATATTGTAGAAAATAAACTACCCTAAAACAACTAACTAGCTAGAAGTACACATCCCATCTATAACTAACTTTCTGTTTCTAGTATGCTAGCAACATAAACTAATAAGTTGTTCCAGCAAATGCTTGATTTCCACCTTGTTAAGATTACCCGATTGCCCTTTGCTGGACTTACGCGATCCCTTGGTCGTATTGATAGAAGTTGACCGTCCTGAAGAATTCTGAGACTGCGCGAGGTTGGATGAGTTAGTATTATTTTCATGTTTGTTATTGATTTGTGACTTGCGTGATCCAAGAGGCGTGCGATTTGATCCAGTAAACACCGGGGAGGAGCCCGCCTTCTTGAAGGAGGAGGATGTTGAGCCTGAGCCTGAGGTCTTGGGCTGGCATCTTGACGAACAGAAGGATGGAGTGGAATGTTTGCACTAAGCTAATTCTGTCTGCTTCCATATTTGATTCTTGGCTAACTTACGGGATAACGCATCCCATGTTGTGAAGTAGCTGATGAGAATCCTAGAACCATCCTGTTCTCGAACTATTTTGAATGATTGGAGATTACTTTCGTTGATAAAGGGACTAGAAGTGCCTCTGGGAAATAGTGACTCAATCATCATATCCTCAGGGATATTTGTGATTGCCGCCTGGAATTTCTCACATTGCTTTCGTTCTGAAAGAGACCAGGCTGCCGGGAACCATCACACAGGAATAGAACTGAGGGAAACCGTCCAGTCACCATTATTATACGCCTTTAGACAATTATGATTGGGTGTAAGTCTGACCCTTGCTGTTTGATATTTCTTTTGCACTCGCGTGCTAACGAACACCACTTTTCCCCATTTGTTGAGTTCGCTGAGAAGCTGATAATTTGTCCATTTGGCTGAGATGTCATAAACCACTAGATCCAAGATGAGGTTCTTGTCGTTCTCCTCAGGTTGGTAACCAGTGA
Source organism: Rhizophagus clarus (assembly GCA_015698045.1). Taxonomy (NCBI): domain Eukaryota; kingdom Fungi; phylum Glomeromycota; class Glomeromycetes; order Glomerales; family Glomeraceae; genus Rhizophagus; species Rhizophagus clarus. Next base: position 20,823 of record BLAL01000225.1, read on the forward strand.
TAATCACGTTATTGTCTCCTGTACTACTCTCATTTTTGCGCTTCTTCGTTGTAAGCGTAGCAGTTTTATCATCACTTTTATCGCTGCGCTTGTTGAGCGCAGATGGCTGTGGCGGGGGTTGCGAGAGTATGGGCTGTTGACTATCAAGGGTGGAATCAGGTGATGCAGTTGAAGAGTTGAGTGAGGCAGCTTCCTGTAGGAATTTAGCTTTTTCCGCATGCTTCTCTTGTTTCTTCAGCTTTTTCTTCTGATTCTTAGTCAAAATCAGTTTCCAGGAGTTAGTACTTGTTTCAGAGGAAGAAGGAGGAGGATCAGCCGTCGAGAATGTTAATTGGTGTATCTGATCCATTTCCATATCCAAATCCAGTAAATCTGCATGATCATCAGGTATATTCACCGTGCCTATGTTAGTCAGCTGGTCTGTCAATAGGTCGATTTCCAATTGGTGCCTTAATGTTTGTGCCGCAAGTATCTCGTCCACCTCACGTGCAATCTTGTCGTAAGTGGGAAAAACTAGCTGTTCAAGAAGGAGAGAGGAAGACCAGTGAGTCATAGTAGCTAAGACCGTTGAAGCTACCACTTGTTGTTGGGAAGCTTTGGGCTTGACTGTTGCTAAGCCTGGGTCTAGTCGATACTGGGGTACTTTGTTGAAAAGCTCAGCTACTCCGGTCGTGATCACTGTTAGGCCTTCGCAAAGCTGAGGACATAGAGGTAAAATAGACTGAAAAATGTCGATAAGACTTCTTCTAAAAGAGTTTGCAGTCACTTTGTTGATGGTTTTTAGTGTTTGCGCGTCCATTTCCTTGAAAAAAGGTGGGTTGTTATTAGTGGAAAGTTCGCAAAAACTTTCAAAAAATTTTGGGCTGAGTGATTAGTAGGAAGAGATTGATAAATAATTTTGATAACATTAGTAATATTAAAAAAAGGTAAAATTAATATTAGTTAGTAATCATTACCATAAATTTAATGACAAAAATACAATAATTAATATACCTGTAAAATACAATAAGAGTAAGAAGAAAACAGAAAAGAAAGAGTGTATAATTTTTGAAAAATAAATGGAGTTGCATTTAATTATTTATATGTATGTTAAGATCAAGTCACATGCATAAAGATCAGACCAAATTTTAATTGGTTAATAATAGATAAATTGAAAAACTACTATCATTAGTTGTAATTTTTCATCTTATATAGACATATATATAGTGACCTTTTAAATTTGTATTATAATTTGCCTTGAATTTTCAAATACCTAATTTTTATAATAATATTAATTTATTTAATATAAATTTAATAAAAAATATATTGTTTTTTTAAAATATTACAAAATCTAAAAAAATTTTTTATTAAAAATATCTTTAGAAACTTCAAAAAAAAATTTATTTATCAAAAATATTTTATATGAATCTTAAAAAATCTTTCAAAAAAAATTTTTTATCAGATATCCCATACGAATTCTTCACATATGAACTTTTAGAAATCTTTTTCAAAAAAATTTTCTATCAAAGAATCCTATACGAATCCTTTCTATATGAACCTAAAAAATTTCACAAAAAAATTTTTTATCAAATATCCTATATAAATTCTTCCAATATGAACTTTTAGAAAATCTCTTAAAAAAAATTTTCTATCAAAGATATCTCATACGAACCCCTACTATATAAACACTTAGAAAATTTTTATTAAAATATCCCATACAAACTCTTCTCATATGAACTTTAAGAAAATCTTTTAAAAAAAAATTTTTTATTAAAGAATCCCATATGAACCCTTCTATATAAACTCTTAAAAAATCTCTTAAGAAAAATTTTTCTATCAGATATTTTATATGAACTCTTAAAAATAAAAAAAATCTATTTATCAAAAATGTTCCATGTAAATCTTTTTCATATAAACTCTAAAAAATTTCATAAAAAAATTTTTATCATACAAACTCTTCCCATACAAACTTTTAGAAAATTTCTTAAAAAAAATTTTCTATTAAAGAATCTCATATAAACCCTTTTCTTATGGCTCTTAGAAAATCTCTTAAAAAAAATTTTTTTATTAAATATCCCATACAAATTCTTTTCATATGAACTCTTAGAAAATTTCTTAAAAAAAAATTTTCTATTAAAGAATCCTATGCAAATCCTTTCTATACAAACCCTAAAAAATTTCACAAAAAAATTTTCTATTAGATATCTCATATGAACTCTTCCTACATACATAAACTCTTAAAAAATTTCAAAAAAAATTTTCTATCAAAGATATTTCATATGAACCTTTTCTATATGAACACTTGGAAAATCATTATCAAAATATCCTATACAAACTGTTTCTTTATGAATTTTTAGAAAATCTATAAAAATAATTTTCTAACAAAGAATCCACATGAACAGGATCCCAAACAATATATATATAGGTCAGATGAAAATTTCAAAATTTACTATAATCAATAAGCAAATTATTTTAAGTTCTGCTAAGCAAACTCTTTGAATTTTTTATTCTGCTAAGCAATTTTTTTTCTGACATATATAACTTTATTTAAGTATAAAAAGATAATTTAATTATAATAAATATATAGTAATAGTAAATTAATTTTTTATATCATTGCTAAAAAAAATTGTGAAATTTATTCACTAAATATTAATAAATTAATAATATAAAATGATATACCAATTTCAGAATTTTTAATTTTAATTAATATTAATATAATATTATTATACTATTGCTATTTTAAAAATAGTTTTAAAATTTGGAATTTTTTATAAATATTATTATATTTAGATTTATAAAAATTAAAATATAAATTATTGCCAACCCTTCTGAATAACTTCTTAAAGTTAACAAGTTGATTTAAAATAAAAAAAATTACACTTTAAAATTAAAATTACTTAAATGATAAATAATTGAAAGTACAAATATTAGTCGCATTTTACGAATATTAATCCAATCATCCTAAAATTTTTACTGTAGGTAGATTTGACCTTGCTGAACAACTTTACTTAAGCTGAAAAAGGGATATCATTTGACCAAAGTGGTAAAATCATGCTCTGAAGTTGCAAAATAGATTTTCGCAAAAAAATTGATAATACAAAAATAGCCAATACTTTACAAATATTAGTCCAATCATTATAAAAATTTATATGCAAGTAGATTTGATATCACTGAACAACTTTTTAAATATAAAAAAGTAATTTCATTTGACCAAAGTGATGTTATTACATCCTGAAGTTAAAAGAGAAAAAAAAATTTTTTTGGAGTTAATACTGTTAAAAAAATATAATTATCTTCACAAATATTATACTTAGAATCATAAAAATTGAAATACAAATACTTTTTACACTGCTGAACAATTTACTTAAACATAAAAAGGTAATTTTATTTGTTTAAAATTCATTTTATATACGAGTAAAATTAGTAAACAAAAAATAAGAATATGAGAATATTATTATAAAAACATGATTTTTTTTATAAATATTAAGAGGCATGCCAGAAATCAGCTGATTTTCTTCAATTAGTAGCCCTTACCCCCCATCCCCGCCTGATCACATTTTTTTTTTTTTTTTTTTGCAAGGTAGTGCAATTTGTGAGTTTATTGGTTATATGAGAATACAGATATATCTATTATTTATATAACTAATTTATTAAAACTCCAAACCAGTTCCCCATCCTAAAAGATTGCTCCTGTACCCTACCATCACCCTATAAAATTCATCTATATCCTTCTATAGTAACTATTGAATTATATGGGATCATTATAACATATGGCTTCAGTATATGCTTTTACTACTCTCTAAACAAAAAAAAGAAAAAAAAAGAGGTTATATTGTATTTATATATTTTTATATTATTATATACTTTCCATGCTACTTTATTTCCCTCTCTAATTTGTTTATTTATATACTGTCTTGATTTTTCCAAAGCTATTGACTATTGTTCATTATGTTTTAGTATTTTCCTTCCTTTTAAATCATATGTATCTCCTTCTATTTGTGTGGTTAAAGTTCTATTATATTTTATATATTTATGTGATGATAATTTTCTTTTCTTTTCTTGTTTCTTGATACCCTTTGTCTGCTCCCATTCTGCTATTATTTGCCTGATCGCATTTTGATTGGTTAAAAAAATATATAATAATATATATAATTATATTTATATAATTAACTCGTGATCTAGTAATCCAATTTTTATGAATTTTTTTTTTTGTTTTATAGCTTTTAATAAGCCTTACAAAATAAAAAAAGTTTAGATAAATTAAGCCATTAGATGGCAAGATAATTGCAAAAAACTATTTTAATATATAAATAGTAATAATATATTATATATATTATATAATTTATAGTCAATCATAGGAACCTGATTTTTAGGTTAATCCCACCTCCTTATTAAATCAGCTAATTTCTGGCATGCCCCTAAATACAATATTATGTTTATAAAATTAAAATGTGTAAAATAATAGAAAAGAAATAGTTTAAAAAATTTTTTGTAAAAATTTTTTTTGATATATATGTGAAATTAAAATTTTCTCTATATATATATATGAAAATCTTTGTTATATGAATAAGGGGTTCTGCTACGCAAATATAATTATTGAGCTGAAATAAAATAAATTTAGCTACGCATTTAAATATCTAACCAACTAAAAATTTTATATTAAAATAAGCAAATAAAAGTCTTAAAAAAAGTTCTGCGATGTTTTTTAATTAATCTAATGAAAAAATGTTGCGAAATATTTTTTCAATATATCTTTAATAAAAAAACAATTAGGATTTTTTTTATTTAATCTAGTGAAAAACGTTGTGAAACATTTTTTTGATGTATTTTTAATTAAAAAAAAACAATTCATACCGTTTTTTAATTAGTTTAGTAAAAAATGTTGCGAAACATTTTTTTAATGTATCTTTAATAAAAAAATGACTGTGACTTTTTTTAATTAGTTTAGTGAAAAAACATCACGAAACATTTTTTCAGTGTATATTTATTAATAAAAAAATATTTCACAACATTTTTTTAATTAATTTTGTAAAAAAATGTTACAAACCATTTTTTCAGTGTATTTTACTAATAAAAAAACATTTTGCAACATTTTTTTTTAATTAGATTTATAAAAAAATGTTGCAAAATGTTTTTTCAGTATATTTTTACTAATAAAAAAATATTTCGCAATGTTTTTTTATTAATAAAAAAATGTTTTACATTTTTTTTAATTAGCTTTATGAAAAATGTTGCAAAACGTTTTTTCAGTATATTTTTACTAATAAAAAAATAGTTCGCAATATTTTTTTAATTAATTTTATGAAAAATATTGTGAAACATTTTTTAATATATATTTATTAATAAAAAAACATTTTGCAATGTTTTTTAATTAATTTTGTGAAAAAATGTTGTGAAATATTTTTTTAGTATATTTTATTAATAAAAAAATGTTTTGCAACATTTTTTTAATTAGCTTTATGAAAAAATGTTGCGAAATATTTTTTTAGTATATTTTTACTAATCTAAAAAGAATCTTGCTAATTTGCTCCGCGGGTGAAATCATCTAGGTGATTTCACCTATAAATAATTTATTAAAATCAGGTGATTACACATGTATAAAAATTTTTAATAAATTTAATATTACGCAAATCTTTATTACATAATTTTTATTATACGAACAATTAATTATTACATGGAATTTATTGAATATTTGGACATCGTGGGGCATAATGACCAGGTTGACCGCATTTTTTACAATGCCTTTCTCTTTTTTTATCAACTTGACTTTCCACAACTTCTTCACAATTTTTATTAGTAATATTAATTATGTCTTGAATATGCTTTGATTTTTTTCTTTGAGGTTCACCACATGACTTATATTTATTAGGTTGTCTACCTTTATGTTGTACTTTTAATAGATCACCAATATGCATAGAAATCACATTTTCCTGTTGTTCAGATAATTCTGCTTTTGTATTTTTGATAAAACATTTCACTTGATCAACAAATTCATCAACCTTATCAGTTCGAATAGCCAAATCAAGAGCTTTTTTAGCATATCCCATACCAAATCTGTATTTTTGTTTAGGACCCTGTACTTGTACAATATTAGACGTTTGCCTAAAATTCATGAGATGTTGAAATGATAATTGAGATAAGGGATGTTCTGACTCGTCACCTAATTCATTTTCTCCAATATGAAATGATACTAGTATATTTTTCTCATGCTGTTCAAAATTATACTTGTTATTATTATACCAACGTTGTGGAATAAGTGATATGTGAAATTGCGCATTAGCTGAATAAGACATAACTCGGAAAAAATGTCTACATATAACCCCTCTGTTAATAAGCCAAAGACAAGTACATAAATGTGAACCATCATTAAGAAGAACAATATACTGTGGTTTTGACTTTTGTCCACGATGTCTTGTTACTTTCCATACTTGTAAAATATTATTATGGGGTATATTCTCTACTAATAAAGAAAACAAAGATTGAGGTTGGTCATAATCATCCTCTCTAGCTATTTCTTGTTGGTAAGAATCATCTGTTATCTAAAAAAAAAAATATTTTAATTGTTAATAACGATTTTTAATAGAGATTAATTTTCATTTCTTATCAACAATTAGACTTACTCCTAGAAGTGGTTTCCAATCCTCAATTAATACCGTATCATAGTATAACGACTGAGCCATTTGGTCATGTTGCTTTTGGAAAATTTGTGGTGTTAAATATTCATGTAAAATTTTATCAAGATTTGGAAAATATTCATCCATTATAGAAGGTATTCCTCTTGTTGGAATTTCATTCTTACATTCACTTATTATAGCTTTTTTTGATTGTTGGTCAAATATTCTTTGAATTTCTCCAACAACATCAGTTAAGCATGAAGACCTATTTAATTTTTCTTTAACTATTCTATTAGTTACTTCTACTCGTTGTGTACTCTGAATTCCAGCAGTGAAATTTCGATTAATAGCAAAACTCGCCCAACTATTTTTACAAGGGTATAAAACTTTCATAAGATACTGTTTACAAGCTGGGAATTCATTAATAAGCTTTTTCCATTTTGTTTCAAATTTTTTAGGACATAAGGAATTACGCATTGCTAAAAATTTAGCATGAAAAGGTTCAAATTGGTCATGCAATTTTCCTTTTAATTTCTTTCTTAAATTCAACTCTATATGGAAAATACAATGAAAGTGGTGGGTTTCCAGATAGTTTTTTTTCACAGCTGATATTAGGGCCAGATCAGCATCAGAATATAAGGTAATTGGTGTAACATCACAAGAATTTTTCAATTCTCGTAAAAGCCACGAAAAAGTTGCTTCTGTTTCGTCTTCTATAATAGCCGCCGCTACTATTAAATTTCTAAAGTTATTGTCAACAACTATAACTAACATTAATATCATATCAAATTGGTTGGTCTTTGATGTTGTATCAATAATTACAATATTATTATATTTTCCATAAGCATTAATTTGGTCTGGAGACATCCAAAATAGTGAATTTAACCTTCGTTCTCCAACATTAAAGCGCGGTTTTATAATCCATCGTGGATCTTCATCTTTTTTCAAATATAATTCGGTAAGCATCTGGCATGCATCATTTTTACTAGGTTTTGCTTGTTTCTTAAATTATTGAATAGCATTACTTAAGTCTTTTTTATTAATTACTTTATCTGGAAACAAGATTATATTGTGTTGATAAACCCATTCTTTTTTGAATTGTCCAAAATTTTATTTTTTCAAGCATTTTATCTGTTAGCTTTCGGAATCTTGGTGCTATTTCAGAAATAAGAGGATTCATCTCATGGTTATGTTCACCAATTACACTATTGATCCGAACACCATTTGAAAATTTGAGAAATGAGAGATTAATATGCCAGGGACATCCAATCATTTCAGAATCTCTTTCCCTTCTATCTTCCTCTAAAATATTTTTTTGAGGTTCGTGAGTTTGGCTATGTGTACATTTATATGTTCTACGTCTAACAATTGTGTTATTACTTGGATCTAGTGTACGTCTTATTCTACGAAAGCAAAATCCTTGTTGCTTCGCATATTCATCAAGGTATGATTTGGCAAGTTCCCATGTTTCAAATTTCATTTCTTTATTTAACTTTAATGATCCGTTTTCTTCTTCTTTTTCATACTTACTATCATCATCATATTCTTTGCTGGAATGATCTTCTGAATGATTTTCCATTTCCACTATTTGCATTTCATTATCTGTTTGTGATTTTAAGAAATAGGTCAAAAAGAAATCAAATGATAGATCAGATGAATTATACAATAAGACAAACAGGTTAGAATCAAATAATCATAACATTCTTTACTCACTATTTTCTTTCTGATAATCACTCATATAATCCTCTATAATATCTATACTTTTATTTTCTATTTGAATATTGCTATCTATTTGTGATTTTTAAGAAATAGATTGGGAAATATATGAGAATTAACTATCAGATTATTAGAAGAGTCATCTGAATAAGAGGTTAGATTCATTTGATTACAATACTCACTATTTTCTTTCTGATGATCTTTCACTATACATTCATTTTCTATTTGAATTTTATTATCTATTTCATGATTCTTAAGAAACGGATTGGAAAAATCATATGAAAAATTTAGCATCAGATTAAAAGAATCGTATAAAGAGTTATGATAAGAGTTGAATGATAGTTCAGAATCATTATATGAAGAATCATAATAAGAGTTGAATAACATGTCAGAATTATTATATAAAGCATCATAAGGAAAATTTGTAATATTTTCCATTGTAAAGTTTCGTATAAAGTTTTATGCAAGTAATAATATTGGCAAATACAAGAAGCAACAAGTGGTATTAATTTTATTTCGCGAATAATTTTTTAGAAACGCGAAACAAGATACAAAATTTTTTTATGAAAACAAAAAAAGTAGCGTCAGGGAGAGAAATTTTGAAATAGGTGGCTTTAATTACATCATTTATAAATAACAATGGTAATAAAGTATCACAATCAAATGTAAACAATTATATCATTGTGTAAAAATAATTTATTTAATTAAATCAGGTGATATCACCTGAATTAAATTATTAAATTTATTCGTATAAAATTATAGGTGATTTCACCTAAGTTAAATCACTCACATCAAATTTATTAAATTATAATAAAATTAAATAGGTGATATCACCTGAGTTATATCACCCTCGGTTAAAACTAGTTATAATCTAAAAAATATTTCACAACATTTGTTAATTAATTTTGTGAAAAAATGTTGCGAAATGTTTTTTCATGTATATTTATTAATAAAGAAATATTTCGCAATATTTTTTTAATTAGCTTTATGAAAAAATATTGCGAAATATTTTTTCAGTATATTTTTACTAATAAAAAAATAGTTCACAATGTTTTTTAATTAATTTTGTGAAAAAATGTTGTGAAACGTTTTTTCAGTATATATTTATTAATAAAAAAATATTTCACAATATTTTTTTAATTAGCTTTATGAAAAAATATTGTGAAATGTTTTTTTAGTATATTTTTGCTAATAAAATACGTTTTGCAATATTTTTTTAATTAATTTTGTAAAAAAATGTTGTGAAATATTTTTTTAGTGTATTTTATTAATAAAAAAATGTTTCACAACATTTTTTTTAATTAGCTTTATAAAAAAATGTTGCAAAATATTTTTTTAGTATATTTTTACTAATAAAAAATATTTTGTAATGTTTTTTTAATTAATTTTATAAAAAAATGTTGTGAAATATTTTTTCATGTATATTTATTAATAAAAAAACATTTCGCAACATTTTTTTTAATTAGTTTTATGAAAAAATATTGTAAAACGTTTTTTCAGTATATTTTTACTAATAAAAAAATGTTTTACAACATTTTTTTAATTAATTTTATGAAAAAATATTGCGAAATATTTTTTCAGTATATATTTATTAATAAAAAAATATTTTGCAATATTTTTTTTAATTAGCTTTATGAAAAAACATTGCGAAACATTTTTTCAGTATATTTTTACTAATAAAAAAATATTTCACAACATTTTTTTAATTAATTTTGTGAAAAATATTTTGTAACGTTTTTTTAATTAATTTTGTGAAAAATGTTTTGCAATATTTTTTTAATTAATTTTGTGAAAAAACATTGCAAAATATTTTTTCAGTGTATATTTATTAATAAAGAAACATTATACAACAGTTTTTTAATTAACTTTATGAAAAAACGTTGCAAAACATTTTTTCAGTATATTTTTACTAATAAAAAAATGTTTTGCAATATTTTTTAATAGAAAATTTAATAAAAAAATATTTTTGAGATATTTTTTTATTTAAAATATTTGTAATAAAATTTCAGGTAATCAGGTTTACCCAGTTACCTGAAGTGATCTGAATACTTTTGGGTCAAACAGGTCAGATTAGATCAGAACAAGTTACCCAACCTGACCTGACCTGAAAAAATTATATTCTAGCCAAAATTACTAATTTAATTATAAAATTTTATTGCTTATAATCACATCTCATCAAATATAAACTGTCCCAAATGTGTGATTATAAAAAGAATTGATTGTATTACAATTTATAATTCTGACCAAAATTACTAATTTAATTATAAAATTTTATTACTTATAGTCACATCTCATCATAGTCATCAAATATAAACTATTTCAAATGTGTGATTATAGAGAAAGTTAACTGTAGATATTTCAGTTTATTATTTAATAGTAAAATATTATTAGTGCAAACTAGTATATATAAAAATTGACTATTTGATATATTTGCCACAAATTTAAATATAATTATTATTCTTTTTTATCAATAAAATAAAAAAATAAAATATATTTTATTATTATATATTTATATGTAATGATGTATTAGCAAATTAATTTACAATTAGTTATACTGCACTAATAAAAATTTTGCAGTTACATGACTGCTATTTGTCACACTCTCCACTTTTTCATTGTTTATATTTATCAAGAATAGTTTTTTATTACATGTTATTTATTACCAGATACTTTTACATATTAGTGCATAATTCCATAATACAGGCCAAAAATTACGTGATTATAAAATTTTTATCAGTTTTACTGGGGTAGTTCACTAACGTGCCATGATCTAAAATGGGGGTCTGTTAAAAGTAGGATAGCATAAATATTTGAATAGGACCCCAGAAACTCTATATAAAGGTTGGTCTAAATTTTGGGAAATTTACTATTAATTTTACTCAGTTTAAGTCAAAAATTTACTAGTAACATTACCCAACTTAAAAATAACCTTAAATATTTCCTAATGTATTTTACTCAAAATAAAAATAACCTGTTATATTTTTATATAAGCAGTTTATTAATAAAATGCAGAATATTATACAATTTATTAATTAAGAATTGATACTAAGATATTGTGAAAAGAAATCAAAAATTTCCCAAGAATTTCCTATTAAACATAAACGACCAATTAGATTAAGTCAATAACCGTTGAATTAGTGCAAATTATATCCAGATTATTATTCATCGGGAAAAATTTTGGTCTGCAGATCTGCGCAATTCTGCGGAATCCAATTCTGCACAGATCTGAGGACATGTCGATGCGCAGCACTGAAAAATTTCATGGATTTCTGCGCAGATCTGCAAGCACAAAAAAAACTGCGAAATTTTTCAAAAACACTAATGCAAATTTACAATTAGGCAGTATTTTAACTTTAATATTAACTAATATTAATTTATTAATTAAAGATATTTACAAATTTAAAAGTACATATATTAAACTATCCTATTTGCTAACTAAATGCACTAATTAAAAAGTCCCCTTTTCTTTTCTTTACTGATGTTCAAATTATTGGTTTGGACATTATTCCAGTTGGTTTAATTCCAACAAACAACTTTTAACTTTTTTGATCCAACAAAACACGTCAAAATGTGAAAATATTATCGCTCCTAAAAAAACCATAAACCTACAATAAAAGAAAAGCAAAATATTAGCTGACTTTTCGTTTAAATAAAAAAAATAAAATAATTTTGAAGATAAATACCTTCGAAATCTTCGTCCAGAAGCCATAAATCTACAAGAAACAAAATAAATGAAATTTTAGCAAATGTTTTATTAAGAAATTTCAAAAAAATAGTAAAAGGAACTTCATAAAGCACTTTTGAAGTTTCGTAATATTCCAGGAAACCCCAGACCTATAAAAATAAGCGTTAATAAAATGTCTCGTTAAAAAGGAAATTAAACAAATTTCGAAGTTCTACCTTCGAAATTTCTTCTAAGAATCCAACCGCGGACCTATAAAAGAAAGAATAAGAAAATAAAGAACGTTAGTAAATGTTCATTGAATAAAAAAACCTAAAAATTAAAGGTACCTTCAAGAGATGTACAGTATTTCAACGTCCAGAATTTAAAAAGAAAGAAAAAATCAAACGTTAGTAACGTTCGTTATAATAGAAGTAAAAAGAAATTTGAAAGTGATGAATTACCTTTGAATAGACTCCGGGCTTTGTTAGGACCTAAAAAAATATAAAACATCAAACGTTAGCAATGTTCGTTAAACAAAAAAATTAAATTTTTTTTTAAAGGTCATACCTTCAAAATAGTCTTCGAAAATGGTTACTAAATCTAAAAAAGAAAAAATGGACGTTAATAAACATTTATTAACATTTGTTAAATAAAAACAAAAAAAAATAAATCAAAGGCCTTACCTTCGAATAGAGTCCAGTCTTCAAAATGGAACGTCTGGATCTAAAAAAATAAAAAAATGAACATTAGTAACGTTCATTAAAATAAAATAAAAAAAAAAGTAAAAATTTTCGAAGATATTATACCTTCGAAATATCATAGTCTGCCTCTAAAGGAGTTCTGGACCTAAAAAAGAAAGAAAACAAACGTTAGTTAATGTTCGTTGAAATAAAAGTAAAAAAAAATTATTTTTTTTTTACTTACAGTACAGTTCACCCTTACTATAGCGAATCTTGTGGGCTGAAGATCAAAATTCGTTATAGTAAGAAAATTCGTTATAGTGTATAACGAATAAACATAAGATTTTTGTTATATCAAAAAAATCATATAATCACGTGATAAATGCATTATCGCACTATTATTAAATACAAACCAAATTTATTTGGCAATAAAGATAAAAAAACAATAAAACAAAACCAATTATATTCAATTAACGAGTGTTCTTTGTTATTTATTATGAACTCACATACAAATACTTTTTATATTTTTGTTACTTAATGACTATTACTTAATTGAGTATGATACGAGTACTGTAATACTGTCGTACATCATTTATAAAGACTATTCTCATCGATTTGATATTCAATAAAACCTTGGTCTTCTTCATAATTATAAAAATCAAACTCATTAAAATACAAAGCTTCAAAATCAAAATTTTCAATATCAATAATATTATTATCGCCTTCCCTTTCCCTGTTCATAGTATTATTATCAACTGGATCAATAGCAGTGTTATTTGGCTTGAGTTTACTACCTTTATCTGTAACGAATAAATCTAAACTTGATTGTTTTTTAGAAAAAAAATTATTTCTATAAACAATTTTTCTAATTTTTTTCATTACCTTTAATGCACTTTTATCAAAAATATCTTGACTATCATTTTGCTCTACATAGTTAAAAATTGTATCAAATGCAATTAAGGCCTCAGAACTCGTTACTGAAATAATATCTTTATCACCTTCATCATCAGACATAGTATTATTTTCTTTAAGAATAGCAACAATCTGCTCTTCAGATGGGGGTATACCGGCAATTTCATTCTCCTGGTCTAATCTAATGTATTCTTCAGCAGTAAGAGGGTGTGTATACTCAAGCTTATTGATTAAATCTTGAATTTCTCTATATTCATTTTCTTCTGTCTCATTATGCCTATTCTCTTCAATTTCGTTATAAGAATTCGTATCATCTGGTAAAATTCCCGTTTTATTCTAGCAGTTAAATATAGTTTTAGGAAGAACTCTATCCCAGGCTGACACAACATATTTAATAGCTTTTTTGATATTGATTGAAGATTTACTATTTCCTGTTAATTGTTGAAAGTCAAAAGCCTTGATACGATTTTGAAGGAGCAATTTTCGATATTGTGCCTGCAAAATCAAATATTGTAAGTTAGAATTTCTTAATTATTAAAATTATATTGAAATTTTAGTACCTTAAAGCTATTTATAATACCCTTGTCGCATGGTTGTAAGTATGCAGTTGTGTTAGGAGGCAAAAATTCAATTTTTATATTGGTCAATTCCACACCTTCATATAAAGCATGGACAGGAGCATTGTCTATAAGAAGAAGAATATTTCTTCCTTTTAATCTCATTTGTGCATCAAACTTACGAATCCAATCATTCCAAATAGAAACTTGCATCCAAGCTGTTGAATTCCAATAATATTCTACTGGTAAAGATGTTTTGGATAAATTCTTTAAAGGACGAGGATTTTTATATTTGTGAATGAATACTGGTTTGAGCTTTTCAGTACCAGTTGCATTAGAACAAAGGAGAATTGTTACCTGATCTTTAGATTGTTTTTTTCCAGATACAGGTTTATTGAAGATCGTCCTTTTGGGTTTCATTTTCTAATACAAACCAGTTTCATCGCAATTGAAAACATCTTCAAGACTATAATTACGAATCAAATCTTGAAGGTTTTTTCTGAATTCATCAAGTTTATCAAGAGGTGCGCTTGCAGCTTCTCCTTGTTTTAAATAGCAAGAAAGATTATGTCTTTTTTTAAATCCACCAATCCAACCATTACTTCCTTTAAAATTTTCAACTTTATATAGAGAAGCAAATGCTATAGCTTTTTCATGTAAAACCTGATCACTAATATCAACACCATTTTCTAGAGCCTTCAATACCCATAATGTAAGAGCTTCTTCAATTTCTGGAAAATTCAACTTATTTTGTCTTTTCCCTTGGGCTTCGGGTGCTTGAGGGTCAATTTCAAGCCATTTTTGTGATTTTTTTAACGTATTACTAATGCATCCTTCACTAACATTATATAGTTCCGCAAGTTCTTTATTTTTTATATAAGGTTCGTTGATTTTTTTATAACATATTTCATGCTTTTGGGCAATAGTTAAAGATGCTCTTTTCGGTAAAGTTCTCATTTTATCTTTACCTTTTGCTTGGGAATATTTATTTAGTGCACTTTTAGTTTTGGGCATAGTGACGTGTAAAAAAAAGAACTAACTGATCAAGGTTATATTTGCCGTATTATAATAAAAATAAATCATGATCTTGTTTATGATAATTTTCCTTTTTAACTTTAATCACAAAAATTCTAACCTTTAAAGGCAAATTTGAATTGTTCGAATTGTTCAAATAAAATTTCATGTGATCAAAAATTCGCTAAATTATTGTGTAACATTTTAAAAATTCGGTATAGCAAAATTCTTCGCTATATGAAGGGTCATTTTATTATAATTGTCTTAACATTTAAATTCGTATTACGAGTTAGAGAATTTTTACTTTAAAATTCGGTATAATAAGAATTTTTAATTATTAAAAAATATGTACCCGTACTTTTCTTCGTTATAGTAAGTTATTCGCTATAAAAAAATTCGCTATAGTAAGGGTGTACTGTAGTCTGCCTATAAAGGACTTCCGAACCTAAAAAATAAAAAAAATGAACATTAGTAACGTTCGTTTAAATAAAACAAAAAAAAATAATAATTTTCAAAGATATTTTACCTTTAAAATATCATATAGTCTGCTTCTAAAGGAGTTCCAGATTTAAAAAAAGAAAGAAAACGAATGTTAGTTAATATTCGTTAAAATTAGAGTAAAAAAAATTGTTTTTTTACTTAATGATCTGCCTCGAAATGGAGTTCTGAATCTAAAAAAAGGGATAAAAGTGAAACATTATTAACGTTTCACTAAAATACAAAAAAAAATGATTTTTTTTACTTAAAGTGGTCTGTCTCGAATGGAGTTCTGGACCTAAAAAAAAGAAGAAAAGCGAAACGTTACTAACGTTTTGCTAAAATACAAAAAAAAATGAATTTTTTTTTACTCTTAAAGTGGTCTGTCTTGAAATGGAGTTCTGGGACCTAAAAAAAAGGAAAAAAGTGAAACGTTACTAACGTTTCGCTAAAATACAAAAAAAAAACTTATTTTTTTTTTACTTGAAGTGGTCCGCTTCGAAATGGAGTTCCAAACCTAAAAAAAAGGAAGAAATGTGAAATGTTACTAACATTTTGCTAAAATACAAAAAAAATCATTTTTTTTACTTAGTGGTCCATCTCGAAATGGAGTTCCAGACCTAAAAAAATGAAGAAATGCGAAATGTTACTAACGTCTCACTAAAATACAAAAAAAAATCATTTTTTTTTACTTAGTGGTCTGCTTCGAAATGGAGTTCTGAACCTAAAAAAAAAGGAAAAAAAGTGAAACGTTACTAACGTTTTGCTAAAATACAAAAAAAAATGAATTTTTTTTTACTCTTAAAGTAGTCCACCTTGAAATGGAGTTCCGGACCTAAAAAAAAAAAGAAATCAAACGTTAGTTAATGTTTGTTAAATTAAATCAATAAAAAAATCTGGAGCTGTACTTCAGCTTTCAGACCTCAAAAAAAATTAAAAATAACAAAAAAAAAGTCCAGAGCTGTACTTTGGCTTTTGGACTTAAAAAAATATAAAAATCGAATGTTTATAATGTTTGTTAAATAAATTAATATACTTGAAGGCTTTAACCTTCGAAATGGAGAGTTTAAAGCCGTTCTTCAGTGTCAAGGATCTCTAACCTTCAAAATGGAGAGTTTAGAACTGTTCTTTAGTGTCAAGGATCTCTACCCTTCGAAGTGGAGAGTCCAGGGCTGTTCTTTAACATCCAGGACCTCTAACCTTTGAAATAGAGTCTGGAAAGGGCTTTAGGCTCGTCCAAAACTTAGAAAAGAAACTACAAAAAAAAAATTTTTAAAATAGCTTTGCAAGACAGATCTTGCCATTTTTGTCCGTAAAACTTCGAAATTTGAAAACTTCCTAATTTCTCATTCATCCCGCACTTTAAAACTATAAGTAAAAAATTTTTGTTTGAATTCGGAACTTGTATCTTTGGCATTCCGTTAAACATTGGAAAACTTGTCTTAAAGACTTCGAACCTTATAAAGAAACAGTATTTTTTATTTTTTTTTTTAAAAAAAAATTATTCTTAAAGTCCGATTATCTGACAAGCTTCGAAGCTTAAAAAAGAATCTATTAAAATTTTATTTTTTTTTTCTTTGGTAACTTTAAACAAATTAATTTTTTTAAGGCGTTAAAAAATTATTTCTTTAAAAGTGTTAAAAATTATTTCTTTAAAAGAATTATTTCTTTAAAAGTGTTATAAAATTATTTCTTTAAAGTGATAGAAAAAAATTGTTTCTTTAAAAAAGTTTAAAAAATTAGTGATGTAAAGTTTATCAAAATAAATATGCAAAGTTTATCAAATTAAAGAAGAAAATTGTGAAAATCTTTAAAGATTTTTGTACAAAGTATTTTTAAAAATCTGCAATTTTGGAGATTATCACAAATTTTTCATAAAAAAATCTTTGAAAAAATAAAAAAAATAATTTCTGCAGTATTGCGCAGATTCTTAACAAAATTGCATTAAAAAATGCGGCAATCTGCTAAAATCACAGATCACTGCAGATCTGAACTGATATAACTTTCCCGATGTTATCAAAGTGATAAATCACTTGTTTTGGAGGATAATTTATAGAACTTTTTAATGTTTGGATCCAGATAAAACCTTAAATAATTTAAATAAGATTACTGCCGAAAAAAAGATATAAATATCAGCTCTGAATTGACTATAATTTTGGTCAGAATATTTAATATATTATGAATCAAAAAATTGGCAATTCTAATAGTTCCAGCCTGAATTAACCGAAACAGATCCTGGATAAAAACTGGATAAAACTGCTACAGATCTAAATACGAGGACTTTCAGCTTGCATCTTTTGAAAGGAAAAAAAAATAGAAAAAGAAAACTGATTTATCATGATTTTTACAAAAGGTATATATATTACCCCTATAAAATTGCATATGCTCGTTACCCATTATAGTTATAACCTCGAAAGTGATTATAGGACTTTTACCCATTTTATAAAACAACAATTTTATTTTTACCCAATTTAAGAATTAACCTAAAATTTTTTTATAATAACATTACCCAACTTAACAAGTAACAATTTTGGATTTTACATAATAAATTTACCCATTTTAACGGCAACCTCTATATAGAGTTTCCGGGGTCCTACTTGAATAAAAAAGTAGAGGGTGTGATGCCGGTGACAAATATTTTATTATTATCATGTGATCCTACCACCGCTTTTTTAACGTCCCCCCTATAATGGTAACGAGTAACGTGAGGAGTTCTCGCATAACGCGACTGACGCGCCTCACACAATTATTTTCGGTTTATAATTAATTTATAGCTTTAGTTGTCTTTTAACTTCAGGTTTCTTTCATAAATGTTGTTTGAACAGTTAGTTGACGATTATCGCCGTATGATAAGCAACAATGTACTTGAACTATACAAAAAAAGACTGGCAAGCACGAGTTTGCAAGATGATGATAAAGAAAATATCATTTCGGAATTAAAAACGAGAGATAAGAAAGAAAGCGTTATCGAGGACCCCGAAACTGATCCATTGTCTTGGTAAGTTATGTTCATTGTCCCACTAACGCGCTAGGTTTTTTGAAACAATGTTATCTCATTTTATTATAAAGGGGCTGGTTAAGTGCTAGAATGGCAGAAATTTACGTTTATTGTCCACAAGGACAAAATGAACTTCTTTCCTTGAGCGAATTAGAAACGAAAGTATGTATAAAATTTCCGTTAAATTCAATTACATGTTTGTAAATTACTTATATTGATTTATTTTATAGTGGAAAGCTGAAAGTGCCGATGGAAGAATTGGTATAGCTAAAAGTATATGTCTGTAATATCTAGTTCGAGTGGTTTGACTTTCTTAATTATTGGGTTAATTTGATTTTTTATCTCCAGACTTTTGTTTAATGGACTCATTATGTTTTCCTAATAACACCGAAGTAAGAAGCTATGAACTAATAATTGTAAAATTCAGAAGAAGTCAAAAACTAGACACAATATATATCCTTTTTAATATAACTATGATTAAACTATGAGAATCACATTCAACCTTAATTATTTATACACGTTACATTACTTTGGTTGATGGTTACGCTAAATCTAAAACAGTCGACATGATACTTGATCAAAGGTTTACCAAATATGAACACTTGTTCAAAGAAGTAAGATATCTGCTCCCTAAAATGAAATGTTTGTTAAATAAAACTTACCATTATCCCTTTATAGAGAGATAAACGTCGAGTAAGATTCAATCGTTCCGGATTGTCAAGGAGAAATTCCCGATTAATTCTTCAAACCGAGAATCTAATTATCGTACTTACTTCAGCGGACGAAGGTTTTATAGAAAGAGAGTTTCCTAGTTCTATATCAGAATTCTCAATAACTGACTTCTATAAAGGGAGAGTTTATAACTTTTGGACAAGGGTAAGTTTCTTTTGTACAAGCAATAACATGTAATAATACTAAACATTTTTTTAAGTTAGATTGTGCATATTGAGAATGAGGAACCGGCAAATTATCCAGGGTTCTACAAGCAAATACGTATCAACCTTCGTGATATGTCAAGCTCTATGACAGCTACTCTTATTTTGTTTGATTTGCAGATAAATATGATTGATTTATTTAAAATGGTAAGAAGGTTCGAATTCTCTTACACCGATGCGTCACTTAATTTAATTATATTTAAATTATTAGGGAGATTTTTTAGGGATACATATGCCGTATATTGAAGAAAGAAGTCCCGGAAACATCGTTCTCATGTACACAGATTGTACTACGTTATTTTGTTTACCATTGAGCGAACTGATTAAGGTTAGTTTTTTTAAAACTAAATAAATACTTTACTATAGTTATTTAAAAATATGACTATGCAGGATCCGAATATCAAAATGTTTAAGAATGATCAAAAAGGCAAATTAAATTTTCAAGATAAATCGGTAAATATTTATTAATCAATTTAAAAATTATTTATTTAAAGCGGTTATGTTAAATATATTCAAATTTTTTAGTATCTAATAGATTACAAATTTCACGTGGAACGTTTTTACATTAATAATATACCATTACAAGGTATAAATGTCACGCTTTTTGGAAGAATAGATAGCATCTCGGAAAATGTAAATTATTCTCTTATTAATAATTTATAATCTTTCTTAGAAAGTTTATTAATTCGGAATTTATTATTTACTTAAGTGTCAACAAGAATATAATGAGTGTTCAATTGATATGTACGTGATAAATCTTAGCGACAAAACTGGTAAAAGTACAATAATTTAAATTCACATTTTCAATATAATAAATACGCTAATACTTTTTTTTTCACTAGGAAGTACTAATGTAACCCTTTGGGGAAGTATTGGACGTATTACATCTAAATATTACGTAGGACAGTATATTGTACTAGAAGGTCTAAGAACCTTTAAAGACATGAATGGTTTAACCGAAGTTGTTGGAGATGCTTCATACGGCACATTGATATATAATGGTAAATAAACATTTAAAAATAAGTTTACATTTATCAATATTAATTCTTTAATTAATAAATAACTAATAAACAGTTAGCTTGGCGACGGGATGGCTAGCGACTAATACCCTAAGAAGGCATCTACATGTCCCATTAAAAAATATTATTAAATTGTCCAACAGTGCATTATATGTGGATCATTTTATCACTCATGTCTTAGTCGCCGGATGGAACATAGAGAATGATTCGAAGAGAATAATATGGCATCTGCAAGATGATACCGGTGAAATTCTTGCCGAGGCAGTTGGTTCTGTTTCAGAGGTAGTGTAACAATAGATTCCATCATGAATATTATATACAATCTAAGCAAAAATTTATTACTTAGGATATTCTTCGATCAAATGGTCATTATCATCAAATGCTAACAGAACCTTTAATTCGTTCTATACTTGGAAACTCGAAAAGTACAAATTTAAAGGGTAAATGGCTATGGTGTTGTCTATCATTTTTGGTAAGTTCTTTATGATTTATTGTTGGCTTTTTTTCGAATTATACCTTAATTCTTTTAATGCATAATTCATTTCTTTTTAAAAAGAAATCTGGGAAATATCAGATTAATGCTATCAAGACTGAGTCGTAGCTGAGTCGTATTAGAATCAATAATTCAAAAGATATCATTATTTTTACCACTCAATGAATTAATGAACACCCTTATTGGCTTCAAAAATTTCAGTTAATCTTTAATCATCCGTTTTCAAAGTTTCTTTTTGATTACGCAAAAATATTGTGCAACGTCTACACTCGACTAGCATCAACTAACTATAAAAACCCTAGAAGAAATTATTAAAAATTAACCAATTATTTTTATTTAAGTGGTGTATGACAATCATTTTCTCAATTTCCTTCATGCGAAAGATCTGTCCTTCAAAAATTGGGACATGTTTCTTTATTATTTAATGGTATATAATTTTTGATATCTGTCCGGGTAAAATTTCGACTAAAAATGATCGACATTTACTATCTGATTTATCTAAAAACATCCATCTTATTTCAGAGTCGCGAAATACTATTTGTATCTGTGATAAAAACGTGAATAAAAAAAACAGGATAGTGAAATAAGCATTATTCCTTTCTTTAGACACAATGCAACAGTTGATTAAAGAACATTTTCAAGCACTTGGTTGCTTTGATTTTGGTGCAGCGACTAAGTCTTTTAATAAAGCTTTAAAAGTAATTTTTACTTATTTTTTATTCTTGTTATTATCCATTCCTTTTCATTAATGTGTTCGTATATAGTTGAACTTTCAACTAGGTTCTGTACTTCAAACTCTTACAAAATGTGAACAGTCATATACTTCGTTAGATTATTTAAAAACAAAGCTTTTCAGAAAAGAAGATGTAAGTTTTTTCACATGTATTACTGCTATTCGGATATTATAATCGGGTGAGATAATTACGATCTTTAAAAACGATTTAAATCATTTGGAATAATAGCGAATTAATTAATTATTCTACCCTTCCTGAATGGATTAAATGCATATATATATATATATATATATTCAATATACCGCGTGTTGTTCCTTTGTTATTTATTTTGAGAAATATTCATACATTCTTTTTATAAATTCCACAAGTACTTATATACTTCATACACTGAAGCTTTAAACTTGGTAAAAAATCTACATAAGTCATCTGCAAGTACTTACAATAATGGAAATAATGGAGAACAATTAGATGTAGACGATCTTTGCAAAACTTTGCAGGATTTTATAGAAATTCGACAATCCCAAATTGTGATGTAAGTTTAATCGTACAAAAGTTTTTTTCCTGTTATTTAAAGTACAACTTGTTTCTTTTAGTCATAGATCCATCCCTACACATTTCTCCAATATTAATGATGAGAAAATTGTCGATGATATTGAGCCTGTCAGATCTAAAGCCGAAGAACATAGATTAAATGAAAAATTGGGGCCATTAGGTATTGGAGTCGAGTAAGTAGGTTTTGTTATTTTTTATTAAATTTAAATTAATACTATCACTCTTATTTAGCACGTTTGTCATTAATTTAGAAGCGAATTAAAGATTTTGAAATATCTTTTTATGGCACGTAAGGCGATTGTAACATATAACTTCAAAGATTCGGCAATTTTTCTTTATACAGCAAAATCAAGTCTTTCTTCTTGGAGAGAGGTTTGCTCAAAACAAGTATACCCTGAGGTAAATAACTAATTTTTAGAGAAGGATGAATGTGTCATCAATTTGATTCAATATGTATGAATTATTTACAGAAAAAATTGAGCAATCGTAATGAGGAACCTACAAGTGCATTTTCGGCTATATCGAATTTTTTCTCATCAGAGGTAATGCCTTTACCGATAGTTTTTTTGTTACACGAGGCCTTCCGTTAATTATATGTATAAAACAGAAACAGTCAAAGCAGGTTAAACGGGGGAATGATTCACCTAATAACATACAATGGCTTGAAAAGTTTTTATCTAACCTTACATCAAGGATGACGTTGTATTTTATGCATGTACTTTTGGAAAGGGAAACAATTTTGGGAGGAGATATCAAATCATTATGGAGAAAAGTTGATATAGACTATCATGGAATGTTTGTACACATATTTTATTGAAAATATTTATTTTTATTTTTATTTTTTTTTTTTATAATTATTTATATACCTGAATCAAACTGGAATATATAGGATCCGAAATTACCAGAACAAGTCGGGAGCAGTTAGTATTTTGTTATTATATGAAATTAGCAATGACATACCATTTTATCCACAAGGATATGTTGGCAGTGGGGTACAATACAACAAACCAACAGGTATAAATTCTTTTCCGTGCATTTACTGTAGTCCTAAGGTTAGCTATATTTAAATTTTGTGTATTTTAGTGTTGCACATATAGTATTGTACCATTGTTATTAGAATGTTAATATAAATCACACGCTATTAAACTTATTATTAGGAAAAACCAGAAAATCATTTGCCAAATATTATATCAATAATACAAGATAAAGATCCAAAGAGAGAAACTCCATTCAGTCGAACTGTTCCACATTATTTTCATGATACAATGTTTGGAAATTCTTATTATCTTATTCGTATCGATGAATTCGTCATCTTAGTCATTGTATTTGAGAAACAACCAAAACAATCTGATAATAATGCATTAGAATTTATTATGGATTTGGCTAATAAATTGAGTGGTAAGGAAGTATTAGAAAGTTTAAGCAATTAGGAATTCAAATGACAAGAAATTTTTTTTTTTCTTTTAAAAGTAGAAAATTGAAAATAGGAAATTAACACGTTAGATAATGTTCTTCATCTTTGTATTTTATTTTATAGTAGTTTGTAAATTTATTATTATTACATTTTCTTCATTAATAATAAATACCATATTTTGCGGACCCTTATGTATAGTATTCACCTCTTTTACCTGGTAGTACAAGATCAATTCTCTCCCGAAATTTGTAATATAATGGTTCCATATAAATACTTAATCAAGACTATGTCATCATTTTGTTGTAAAAATTTATTCTAAAATATCATAACAGCCGGTATTTCAACATGACTAACACAAGTCTAACTCCAAAATCTTAACAACCCAAAATCCTGACAGGTCATTATACTGACAATTTTGTAAATATAATGTTGCATATTCTATAATCTACAAATTGTAGATTCTAGAGATGGGCATATAACGGTTATATATGTTATATAACGGTTATATAACATATATAACATTATATAACAGTTATATAACATATATAACGTTATATTCATAAATTTGTTAATTTGACTATTTTAATCAGTAAATATAAAAGGTAAAGTAAAGATTAAACTATTACAATCAAAATTAACATTGTTAACTATACATTTAAATGGCGTTTATAATTAAAATTACTTAAAATTACAAATTGAAAAATTAAAAATTTATTATACTTTTTAAAATTAAATAAACTCTATTTCAAAACACCTAGAAAATAAAACTTTTAATTAAAAAGATTTAAATAAATCAAATTTTATAAAAATTAAGCCAGTAATTAATTAGAAATTAATTGTTAAAGATGATAAATAATTGTTTTTTATATATAAATAATATTTTTTAAATACAGATATATGATTATTATCATATTTTTTATGTATTTTTACTTTTTTTACATTATTTATATGTATTTTTATATGCTCTACAAGTTTATTTAAGGCACCAAAAAAGGTTATAAATCCAAAATTTGATTTTATCTATATAAAGAAAAAAAATCAAAAAAATTAATTTTTCTTAAAATTTACTTTTAAAACTTATTTTAATATTTTAAGTAAACTTGTAAAGTATATAAAAATACATACAATTTTTGATTTTAAAAGTTATATTATTGGTAAAATTTAATAATTAAAATTTATTATATAATTATAAATATAATATTTAATATAAAAAATTTATTTATTAATAAAATATTTAATAATACATAAAAAATATATAATATATAAAATTTTTAATAAAGTAAATAAATAAACTATAATCTTATATAATATAAAATTTAGATTATAAATATTTAATGTTCAATATTACTTTCTTCAGATTCTTCAATTACTATAATTTCATCTAAATTTTCTAATTCTTCTTCATTTATATTATCATCATTTAATTTTTGACCATTAGCTAAACGAAGATTAGAATATATAGATACTAATTTAAAAGTTCTTTCATTTGTTAATCTATTTCTTTTTATATTTTGAATAAAATCAAAATTTGACCAATTTCTTTCTAAAGCAGCATTTGATGCTGGAATTGACATTAATTTTACTGCAAACTTACTAAGAACTGGTACTTCTTGTTGAAATCCATTCCACCAATCAATTGGATTACTTATTGCTTCTAATTTCCAAAATATTGAAGAATTAAATGGTCCTGTTTTATTATTATACCATAATAATTCTTTTACTAATTGACCACTTAAATCCTGATTTACAAATTTTGATGTTTCTTCTGCAATCATTGAAAAAGGATATTCATCTGTTAAATCTTGACCATGATATCTTGGATCTAAATAGTAAGCAATAACAATTGCTGGATGATACATTTTTTTCTAACGTAGTGTACATTTATCAAGAATAATATCTTTTAAAGAAGTATTAGTCAACTGTTTAATTTCATTTTTTAACTTTGTAAATCTATAATAAAAAAATATTACTTATTATTATATATATATTAAATTAAAAATAAAAAAATTTTAGTAAAATTACAAACCTATCATAAACTAATGATAAATTAGGTTGATTACTTTCAAATTCTCGTATAATTTTTGTAAATGGTTCTAATAATTGACATATTTCTTCAATATTAACCCAAAATCCCTCAATATCTATAAGTTTGGAATTAAGTGATGATGGTATTGATTTTCTAACACATTCTTCAAAAACAACATTCTATAATATAAATATATAATAAATAAATAATTTTTAAACTTTTAAATTTTTCAAAAATAATATATAGATTTTACCTGTAATGCTTTTTTACTAGCAAGAAAAGATTGTAAACAAATGTAATGTGAACCCCATCTTGTAATTACTGGCAAATTAAATTTAATTGTTTTTCCTATTTTTTCAATTTGCAATCGTTCTAAACAAGCATTTTCAATATGATGCCTTTTAAAAAACTTAATAATTTCCTGTACTGGTGTAATAGTTTCTTTAATTAAAGCCAATTCAATAATGGATTTAATAAGAAGATTGATATTATGTGCAAAACAACCTTAAAAAAAAATTAAAAAATTTTAGAAATAATTTTAAAAAATTAAATTAAATAAAAATTATTACCTAAAAATATTATATTTGGATAATCTTTTTGAAGAATACTATATGCTTTTTTCATATTACTTGCATTATCAGTAATTACAGCTGCAATTTTTGATATACCAATTTCTTTAATAACAATATTAAACTGCTCAGCAATATATTCACCAGTATGTGAATTTTCTTTAGATTCTAATTCTTTCCAGAAAATTGGTTGTGGTGTAATAATCATAAAATTAATTATAGGTTGTTGATGTATATTTGTCCAACCATCACTTGTAAGACAAATATAATTAGAATTTTTTATTTGTTTTTTCATATCAGCAGAAACTTGTTTATATTCTTTTTCAAGTAAAGTTGTTGACAATGATTTTCGGGAAGGAGGATGATATTCTGGATTAATTTTATGTAATGCTTGAATAATAAAAGGATTTTCAATAGTTGCTAATGGAATTTCGCTAGCATAAAATGCACGTGCAATTGCAGTATCAATTTCTTCTTTTTCATTACTAACATTATCTTCAGTATTATCATCTGTATTATCATCATTAATATCAAAAGATTCTTGTTCTTTATCTTTATTTTTATATTGATTTTTAACTTCAAGTGGTACATTTGGACAATTTTTATTTAAATGAATTTTCATTCTTTTAGGTTGTCCAGTCATTATAGTATCACAAAAATTACATGTTGCTATATAATGCTGCTTTGTTCCAGCTTGATCTGTTTTTCTTTCAGCTGATTTTTTAAAATGATTCCAAACAGGGTCAAGAGTACGTGTCATAATAAAAATTTTATAAAAAAATTAAAAAAAAAATAAATAAATTTTTTTTACAAACTGTAGGTAAAAAAAAATGCATATATATATATGGAAAATTTGTGTAAAAGTTTAATTTTATATTAGGTTAAAGCATTTGATAATCAATTTCCAAATTTAAGTGGTGATACATTTAAGATCAGCATTAATTTATTATATAAAATAAAAATTAATATAAAAAAAACCAATTTAAGATATTAACTTGTGATCCAATGATCAGATTTTAAAGATCTTTTTTTGTTTTTATAGCTCTCAATGCACTCTTTAAGATAAAAAAAAGATCATTGAAATAGGATTTGTAGATCTTGAGATATTAGCATTAAATTATTATATAAAATGAAAGTTAATATTAAAAAAATCTATTTAAGACATTATCTCATGATCTAGTGATCAGATTTTAAAAATCTTTTTTTTATTTTATAGCTCTTAATGCCCCCTTCAAAACAAAAAAAAGGATATTGAAATAGGATTAGTAAATAATGAGATAATTGCAAAAAATACTTTTTTTAAATAATAAGTTTATTTGATATATATTTTGACATCTAATAATTATAAAAATCTAAAACACATTACATCAGATTTAATTCACAAATATGCATTAAATTTAATTATTTTATACTTTTAGTACCAATAAATTTTAAGATAACTTTAAATGTTTAAAAATTTTTAAATTATAATAACTTATTTTATATTGATATTAGAAGCATAAAATTGTCACCATTTGATTCATCTTAATAAGACAAATCTAATAATATATATTTTATTCTTTTATAATTATTAGATAGTAAAATATTATACAAAATAATTATATACCTTAAAATACCTCTTGGTTATATAACCGTTATATAACAGTTATATATGTTATATAACATTTTGTTATATAACACGGCACATCTCTAATTATACATCACAAAAATTGTAATTAGGCATCAGAAAATCTGACGTCTTTAGACATCGAACCACTGTTATAATTAAACCGTTTAATTCTATCAGGCGTTAGAGTCGGCAGACTTCCAGTTTGCGTCAAACCTTAATGATCAACTGTATTACCAGTTGTATGAGAAGACCTAGGAGTAGAACTTGTAGCTGCAGTTGAAAGAATGGGTGCTTGCGACAGACGTAAACGTTTGGGAGCCAAATCTGACAAAGGTGTCAGTGGGGTGTGAATTCGATGAAAAAAAGTGTTGGGTGTGGCCAATAAAGCTGAATCTTCTGGAGAAATGATGTAAACTCTATTATCTTAATAATGATCTGGAGTAACATCTTGAACCATTTTTTGTGGAACTTTTCTAATCGTATCTATATATGAAATGATTTGGTCACAATGAATAATGCCTGCTAGCACGAGAAAATCATGCCGGTAGCATTCACGGATACATGGGAGATTTAAATGAATCCGATGATGTTCTTGGTAGTATGCTATCGCATCACCAACAAAATTTGGTGGCAATGGGGGTAACTTGATTTTCCGTTTGTATTTTTGACGTAATCTTTTAGTGTTGTTTCGGATAGCTTGAAGGGGAAATCCATTATGTACAAAATTAAACATTGAACCATTATAAGGCATTTGCTTTGTAGGACAATGATGAAGTTGTTTCAACACTGTAGCAGGTTTCATTCCATCTTTCTGCGCACCTAAACAAAAGGTCTCTTGTATTTTGCATTAGCATTTTGTGATAAAACTAACATATTTAGGCGATTAAACTGTTGGATTTGCTGTAGGCTTCTCAGGATATCGAATTTCAAATGTTTATATTCTTTAAAATATTGCCACTTCATTGAGTCAGGCAATTTAGCATGTTGCCTGGCAGGAATATCCTTATACATTTTGATAACGACATCATAAGAGATGCCTAGTCGATTTGAATGAATATGTTTAACTTCTCGAGGACTACGTTTTTTCTTTTTTGCATGATGATTTAATTCATCTGCATAATATTTTGTATCTCTAGGGATATGAAGACCCGATTTATGACAAGCATTGATTTCATTGTAATGTTCTCCACAGCGCTATCGCTTGTTGGACATAATCAAAGCAGCAGGGAGATTGCATTCTAGTTTACAGCGAAGGTAAAATCCTAAATAGATCACGTGATCGTGGTTAGCAAACTGGATATAAGTTTTAGTGTGATGGTTGTTAGAACTATCTGAATCCATTCTATTTCTAATTGAACATAGTTTTTCTTTAAGAAGGACTCATAAACGTAAAAAATACTTTGTGACTACATAGCTGGGGAATTAACAATTAAGATTAAAGACAAATGTGAGATAATTCCCAATAAGGAAATTGATGTTGGGGAATTTAGATGTAGATGAAAAAATCCTTTGATGAGTACCAGGTAGATCGGTATCATTTATAATCACTGAAAAATTATTGGTTCTAATACCAGTCGTTTTGAGTTGGCCTAGACTTAAAAGGTAATATCTAGCTTTCTTTGTGTTAAACAAGGTGCCCGCCCCTCTTGTATCACACGAAAGATAAGGACAAACATGAAAAAGAGAAAAAGAAATAGGGAATATATTTGCAGGCTTGTAAAGGCGAATAAGAGCTGAACCTTTAATAGGTTTGTTATTTTCATTAACAATAGGTGGGTGGGAAGGGGTAGCCATAATATCCACTTAGTCTCTGGTTATGAAAGGAGAAGTAGCATGAAGGTGCAGACAGAAAAATTTGTTCCTAACTTTATAACGTTTAACTGAGGGATAATTATAGTCTAACACTTCCAAAAATAAAAGAAAGAGAGTATAAAAGTATATAAAAGATAAACACTAAGGTGGGGAAAACTCTATCTGTGATGGTGATGGAGTTTGCTAGGTAGAAACATTAAAAACATGAGTCAGAAAAAAAGTTGTATTTTCGCAAATTTTCAGGAACGGGAAAGAGTTTTCCATATATGTGTGCAGAAATATTCGTATTGCATGCCGTTACACTTCTTTTAATTCGATTATTATGTCATGTGATGTATCGCTATTCTTTTACAAATTTCAGTCTCCAAACGATTGCTATGTGTATATATAAAAAATAAGTGAAATGATTTGTGAAAAATGCGCAACAAGATTATGTCAAATATATATTAATTGAGTCCTTAATACCCATTACACTCCCAATTATTTATGATTCCTGTTCTTTTTTTTTTTTTTTTTTTTTTAGGCATTGATAGCGCATATCTTTATTTAAAAAAATGCAAGGTGCTACGCACGCAGTACAATAATTTGAAAAGTATACTCCTAGCCCAAGAGCTGGTTCAACTATACTGCCTTAAAATTAAGATACATATAAACGAATAAAGGGAAAAAGGGGTATAAAAAAATAAAAATTCTATCTTATCTAGGAAAGCAAGACAAAAATCCTACTAATTATTACTAAGTTTGGGACTGCTTTCGAATAAAATCCATCAAAGCTGTCTTCAATTCTACAATTTCAGCATGCAATTGTCATTTTGATAGCTTTTTCGGGGAGAAGTGCCTGTACTCTTATCTTTCGTCTTCTGACTTTTCTTGTTTTTCCCTCCAGTTTTATTATCAGATGATGATTGAGATGAATCCTTCGACGAACTCCTTATGGGGACGCAATTTAATCTGGTGGCAGGGAAGCCTGTCTTAAATCCTGAGCTGATTTTGGTGCGTTTGGAAGGCAGGTCTTGATTCAACTTATTAGGTTTATCTTGCCTATTGGAACACGACCGCTGATTACTCTTCCGTCGCGCAATAAAAGATGGTACGGTATGGTGACACCAACTAAGTTTAACTCTATTCCAATATGATTCCTTACTAATGATTTTCTGTAAGTCCTCCCAACTTTCGAAGTAGGCAATCATCTTGCGCATACCGTCTGAATTCTTAACTTCTTTAACAGCTTTAATGTGTAGGGGATATAGAATAAAACAGGGGTTCTGAGGTCAGATTTCCATATAGGTATAATTAGTGTAAGCCTCTCCCAGCTTATTTTCCAATATACAAAATTTATGTAATCTTTTTTTAACCCAAAATTTATTTTCAAGACCAGGAAACATATTGAATTTAAGTTTTAAATCAGGCTGAGGCACAAATTTTGTTAACATATTATTTTACCCAATTTTTTAGTTTTCAAGTTAAAGGAGATAACCATCTTTGTTAACACGCTGGCCCGATTTTAATCTCAAATAATATAACAAAAAAAGTATGCCATATTGCTTGCCTTTTAGGAGAACGCTGAACACCGAGGACTGAAGTGTCCGAGTGTGTTTAGCGTTCGACCTGTCAAGCATAATTTGCATACTATATTTTTATGTTATACTAGAATTAATTCAAAAACTGATTTATAGTTGTAAACAAAGATCAAATTTTGGTACCACGACTAAAGGGAGGGTACCAAAATCTTGAATGATAGAAAGTAAATCAAAAGGGCCATTGAACCTATTCTAGTAAACCAATAATTTCTTGATATACAGGAAATCATTCTAGAGCCAATTCTTTACCAAAATACTGGGACAAAAAGTTATACGAAAAAAAAAAGTCTTACCTCTGGGGTACCAAAATTTCTGGGTATACAAAGATTAAGGATACCAAAATTCTGGCGCAAGGTACCAAAATTTTAATAGCTTAGCTGACATTCTGAAAAGCCCTAGAGCGCAACCTCTGATAGTATTTAGAAACATAAAACTTATAGGGTATATAATTAATTAATTAAAGAAAGAAATTTTATAAGTATTATATAGTAGTTGCAATACTATAATTAAAAAAAGAAATTATATAAGCATTATATAATGGTTATTCATACTTGTGATAGATGTGGTAAAAACTTTCCCAAATTATGGAAACTTAGACGTCATCAAGAAAGACAATTTCAATGTCGTCAAAAAATTATACCTAAAGTTATTCAACCTTTACCTGCCCCATTAGTTCCACCTATCATTCAATTACCCAAAATCAAGAGAATGATCCCAAAACAGGTCCCAGCCAATCAACCCAAGCAAATAGAGAAGAGCAGGCAGGACCTAGCGAGGTCACTTAAGATAAGTTTATTGATAGGCATGCAAGAAAGCCTAGAGAGCATATGAAAACATGAGGTGCCAGATTGCGCCGAAGATGGTTCGAAGTTACTGGCGAAGAACTTGATTTGCCACTAAACTTAAAAGAATGTCAGCGACTACATCATGAACTATTACAAGATGATGATAAGGCTTTCGAGGAAAATATTCCTCAAGAGGCAGGACCTAGCGAAGTTTAGCAACAAGACGCTCAAGAGAAGACGCAATCCCAAAGGAACCTATTTAGAAGGATATTATCTTTAAAGAATGTCCAGTTGGAAGAGATCCAGAAAGACTGCATAGAAATCGTTCATTAATGAGCAAATGGGTGGGCAAAATCCCCTATCCAGATGACAATCCAACATATGCATTTATTCAACCAATAGCCAAGCCAGAAGAATATAAAAAATTACCATACATGCCTCAACTTATAGGATTAATTCGTCCAAAAATAAAGGAAGTTCTTCAAACAAAGCTTCATAAAAAAGATCAAATAAAATCAGCCATAGTAGCATCGTGCCGATATACAATTGCTAAAAAAAAGCCAGATGATACAAGCGAACCAACAGAAGTAGAGAAATATCATAGAGGAAATATGCGACCAATTCTTTTAAAAGAGGATATAGAGGAGCACATAACCAAAACTATTGGGGAAATAGATGTGCAAATTGAGGAAACATTAAAGAAAGGATCTGGTTATATTCTCGAACTAATTCTTGAAATATCTATTGAGACATATACACTTCGTAGAGCCCTTGGAGGGTCTTACAATCCTACTCGCCCAAAGCTTGCTAACAAAAAGTGTACTATTAATCCAGACAATCAAGGTCTTATAGATCCGAAGACAAATAAACCATCTGAGAAATGTCTTCAAGGGGCATTAGGTGCATATTTTGCATATCAAGATGGACATACAGACCACATAGGCTGGCGTATATTTAGGGCAAAGAATCTTAAACCATATCTAGAGCGGGTAAAGTTGAATGGTATCCCCATGCCCACACCAGTTTTCCCTCACATCTTTAATAAAATCGAGGAGATGAATCCTGATATTTCCATAAATGTCTGGAATTGGAAGGAGAAAACAGCTACTCCCAAACCCGTTATTTATAGTAAGAACTATAACAGACCACATATTATCCATCTTATGGCCCTTACAGATATTACAAAATCTGAAGAAGGAAAATATGGGCAAAAGAATCACTTTCTTTGGATTAAGAACCCAGATGGGTTAATATATAAGGATAATGCTTACAAAGTTAAAAAGCATCTTTGCAACCAATGCTTCCAAAGTTTTACTTCTGAAAAATCCTTAGACCATCATCAGGAATGGTGTTTTGGACTGGGTGAAACCCCACAAAGAGTCACAATGCCTGTAAAAGATGTTAATGACTTTGAAGAATTCAGAAACTATGGACGTCAAATCAATGCCCCATGTGTCATTATAGCAGATTTTGAGTCATTAAAAAAGAAGTGTGACACACATTATGGTGAAAATATGCGAAAGTTAGCAGAGGAAGAAGCTAATAGTTTTAGCTATTCAGTCCACTGAATTGATACTGGAGAAACATGGGGCCCATTCTTATGTCGTGGAGAAAATGCCACAGAAGAATTTGTCCGAAGGATCGATCAAGAATTGATAGAAATAAATAGAGTCTTAGCTGTTAAGTATAAGCGTATTATTACAGATGACTACAAAAGAAGATTCAAGGAGGCTGATTGGTGTTGGATCTGTGAAGACAAGTTCAGTATAGATACAGATGTGATTAATATATTAGAAAGAAAGATTGCAAATCTTACTGCCAAACTTACAGAAATTGTTCAGGATCCTATATTATATAATAAGATGGCTTCACCTAGAGATATATCCAAGAGAATCTTAGAAATAGAAAAGAATAACGTATTAGAAAAGGATCTCAAAAATCTCTATACAGAGTTGCTAAAAGCTGTTAAGAATCCCGAAGACTATAAATCCCTAAAAACTGCTTTAAGTAAAGCCCAAGCTGAATTAGCTAAAGAAGAAGCTAGGGATAAAAAGGTCTGGGATCACTGTCATATCACAGGTGAGTTCTGAGGGGCATCCCACAATTCATGTAATCTTAAACTTCAGATTGAGCCATGGAAGACACCAATCCCAGTTATATTTCACAACTTCCAGGGATATGACTCTTACTTGGTTTGTGAATCTATTGGACGCTCAGCTAATTCTCTTCAAATCTCAGTCATTGCTGAAACCTTTGAATGATACAAGTCAATAAAGGTAGGTCAGCTTAAGTATATTGATAGTATGCAGTTCATGAATAGTAGCTTGGCCAATCTTACAAAAAATTTGGGAGATAACCATCCAATTACAACCGAGTATTTCAAGAAGCAAGGCTATACAACTGAACAGATTTCCCTAGCATATCGTAAGGGAGTCTTTCCTTATGAATATATTACTTCTCATGACCGATTCAATGAAACAGAACTACCTCCAATTCAAGAATTTCATAGTGTCTTTGGAGGTAAGATTTCTCAAGAGGATTATGAGCATGCCCAGAAGGTATGGAAGGAATTCGGATGCAAAAACTTGGGAGAATATAATGATCTTTATCTCAAGATAGACGTGCTTAGTCTAACAGATGTTTGGACAACATTTCGAAAGACATCCATGCATCATTATGGTCTTGATCCCAGCCATTATGTATCTGCGCCTTCTCTATCCTGGGATGCCATGCTTAAAAAGACCAAGGTCAAGATCGAACTATTCACAGAAATGGCCATGCATGATTTCATTGAAAAGGCCAAGCGGGGTGGTATTGCTATGGCAGTACATAAACATTTTAAAGCAAATAATCCTAGCATTGGAGAGGAATTTGACCCATCCCAACCCACAACATGGATCTCATATGTCGATGCAAATAATCTTTATGGATGGGCAATGAGTCAGTTCCTCCCAGTTGGAAATTATAAGTGGGTTGCTAGTCAGGAATATCTAAAGAATAATCCCAAAATGCAAAAGAAATATCTTGAAATGATTCTTAAGACTAGGGCAGATGCATAACATGGATTCTTCCTAATGATTAATTCTTATTTCCCCCTAAAAACTCACAACTATTTGAGGGATTTACCACCAGCTGTGGAAAATGTCGCAGTAAAAAAGGATATGCTATGCCCATACAATGCCAAGCTTGTGAATGATATAGATGGTGGGCGATTCTATGCAACAGAAAAACTAGTCCCTCATCTTGGCCCACGAAAAAATTATGTCATTCATTATCAAGAGCTCCAGTATTATATAAAGTTAGGCATGGTTGTAGATGAGGTCACAGAAATCTTGTCATTTGACCAGACGAATTGGTTGGCACCATATATTGCTAAGAATACAAAGTTGCGCCAGAAAGCCAAGAATGCTTTTGAAAAAGACTTCTTCAAGCTCATGAATAATTCAGTATATGGCAAGACTATGGAAAATGTCCGAAAATACCAGGATGTTAAGATCATGGCCTGTAATAATGAGTCAGATGAGAAGAAGTTTCTCAAAAAAATACGTAGTCCAAATTTCAAGTATGGCAGACCGTTTGGAGATACACTAGTAGGCGCACATATGGGAAAGGCAAGTGTAGTTCTCAACAAGCCTATCATAGTTGGAGCATCCGTTTTGGAACTCAGCAAGCTTTTAATGTACCGCTTCTGGTATAACTATATAAAGGAAAAATATGGGGATAAGGCTAGACTTGGATATATGGATACTGATTCCTTTATATTTATGGTTGAGACTGAAGATATCTATAAAGATATGGCAGAGCGACCAGACATCTTTGATCTTAATGATTCAAAAACTATTGGGCTTTTCAAAGATGAGACTCCAGGAAATGTGATTACTGAGTCATTTCACATCCGGGCAAAATCATACCACTACGCCTTGGCTGATAAATCCACAAAGTCGAAGTATAAAGGGGACAGCAAGAAGGGTATGAATGAAATGGCAGAGAACACATATCCTGAAAGTAAATCTCCATTAACTCAAGTATATCGGGATTGTCTATTCCAGAAAAAGGTATTCTATGCCAAGAATATAGGATTCTGATCAAAAGATCATGTTATATCTTTAGTCGAGTCTGAAAAGAAGGCTCTCTGTCCCATAGATACTATATTATCAGATGGGATAACTACTTTACCATATTTCCATTGGCATATTATGTTTTATAAGAATATGGTAAAAGCTGATATTCCTCATGAACAGGCAGAAAAAAGAGCTATGAGGGCCAAGCTCCCAGAGAAATATCTAAACGAATGTGTGTCATACATATCTAGCCTTCAGGCATAAGCTAGATAGTGATGTGTAGTTAGATCACATACATTATTATATTATTTTTCTGACATAATAATATTATTTACTGCACCATACACGTGACATTGTGAACTTGGTTCACATTCTCTGAAATAAATTTGATATGTAATTAGCCCTTAAGAGATCTGCATATATATATAATAATAAAGTTCGCCCATATAGTTCCTGGAACATTCCTGGAACATTCCTAGAACTATCAAGGAACTGGCAGGGAACTGAGGAGATACTGAATTTTGGGTTAAGAAATGGGAAAAAGCAAAGGATAGTACAAGTATTTGAAAAAAAATATACTTTCTGGGTGCCTGTCTAAGCTAGTAACAGACGAATAGGCACCATATTTTTTTCATTAAACTGATCACTAATTTGATTACTTGCAAGATTAACCTGATCACTTGTTGGACTAACCCGCTCACTTGCTAGACTAACCTGATCACTTGTTGAACTAACCCGCTCACTTGCTAGACTAATCTGATCAGTTGCTTGACTAGCCTGTTTATTACACATATTTTTTAATCTTAGATGACGTTTAAGAATAGATGGATAGCAAAACTCTTTGAAGCAATACTGACAAGTTCGATTAACTAGTTTTTTTTTACAGGTTTTGGCTCTTTTTCTACAGTAAAAACATTACACTGAGATTTGTGAACAGATAGGGTGATGGTAATAGTCTTCCCATTTTGAGTTGCCTTGAATTCCCCCTTTACTAAGGGTTCCCATCCTGCACGATACTGCCATTGAGTTCCAAGAATAAATAGGGATAGTTCTTTTCCATTATCATCATATTCTGTAGGAACGACAGAGAATTCATCTGAAATGGTGTCTCTATTTTCTCCATCCTCAATAGTTACAGGAACACTATTAACTGTACCAAGAGAATGGGACTTACTTGCAACTCCATTAAGTCTATGAATCTTTTTCTTATCTATTTTTAGACCCAAATGCTTTGCAACATTTTCTGATACTATTGATGAATCTGATCCACTATCAATCATTGCATATGGTATAGTCACGCTCCCCACCTTACAGGAGATGGTCGCAACATCATCAGCATCCTTTATTTGTAAAAAATTTATCTCTAAGGGCTTTGGCCAATATATGTGACTATTTTTTTTTTGAGCCAATGCATAAGCCTTAATAGCATGATCTAACCGAATGCTTTCTGGTATAACATAGCTAGAAGAAGTAGTATTAATTTCCTTAATTTTAGATGAATCAGCCATAACTATATCAGATCCTTTTGGGATCTCTTCTTTCAGACTGGAAGCATTTGGAATAGATTCATTATCGGGAACTTGTAAAAGAGGCTTCTGCTCACTATTTACTGCCTGCAATAGTGGAAATAAGATGTCTTCAAATTTACTTGCAACAATTCTCCATGCTGATTCCCTTCTTTTAATCGTATCATTTGGCATACTAGTATTCAAGTAATGGTCTTTTATTTTGGGAAATATCATATTAATAAATTTCAAAATTTCTATAAGAATCTCTCTAGGACAATGAGGGACTAATGATGTTATTGAAGATTTTAAGGCTATTTGAAACATATAATTTGCAGCTGTGTCTATATTGCTAGTATGAGATTTGGAAGTAGGGGACTTCTTGGTACTCTTTTTTATTGGTACTCCACTTCGTACCACTTTTTTTTTACAGCATAGCAGTTTCGAGATTCGTCAGCATCAATATATTCGTCATCTTCTTCTACTTCCTCTTCTTCAGAATCCTCTATATATTCTTCTATGTATTCTTCTTCAGAGTCTTCAGGATCTTCTTCCTCATTTTGATATACATAATTAACTTTCTTAGTCCGCTTAAGTCTAGGACAATTAATTTTTGTATAACCAGCCTTTCCACATGCTGAACAATGTCGGGTTTGCTTTGCAAATGCTTTTAGCACTACCTTTCTAACAACTTTCTTCGTGGCATATACACTTTTGGGTATAAAGGGGCTCTTTCTAACATGAGCTGTTTGACCTCCTAATCTTTTTTTAAGTTCTTCATAAATAAAATTTTCTAATGTCGCATCATCTGTTCCTATTCCTGTATAAGCCAAATCTCTTGCTAGATGAATTTTAAAATCATCTTTATGTGGTTGAGCTGTATAATTAACTGGAGTTATTGTATGAGCTTGTATTCTTTTGCCTGCACTTTCATGCCATATATTACGCAAGTCTGTAAAAAATGCAATGACTGTAGCAGGATTAGCAATTCTAATTCTCATTTCTAAATCAGAAGGCAATTGATTAAATAGATAAGGTAAGGCATTAGCATCTGGCATTGCTTGTACTAGTGGTTTGATTCGTTTTTCATAACTATCTGGAGTATCTGTCTCTAAAAACTTTTCATTAACAAGAGCAAATATAGCACTTTGGTTAGTCTCTACCATAACTTCTCTATATCTTTCTCGCAACCAGTTTAGGAAAAGAGGTTCAGTATTAATAGCTGGATTACCTGCTGCATATGGATCATTGGCAGGAACAGGTGCAAACCTACCTGTCATTTTATTTATCATAACTTGACATCTTGCAGCAGCATTAAAGGCAGCAACGGCTAAGGGACGTGCCATCTCATTTATATTTTTAAGCTTTTGATAATATACGTCTGGTGGTTCCTGCCCATCATAATTGGGTAATTGTGCAAATAATGGTGCTAATGTATGCATGACATCTTGTATTGTAGCCATGTTTCCTGGAGGATTGTTTTGTAAATTCAAAATAATTTGTCGTGAATTTAATTCTCTACCCTTCCATTTTTGGTATCTATTAAATACAAATGCCCGATTGAATTCTGCTAAGTCAGCCTCAGCTTTGCATCTCTGATTTATTAACTGAAGGATAGCTTTTTCTCCTACTAATATATTTATTCAGTTTTGTTTTCTTAAAGCTATTCTTTGACCATTAGTTTGCATATCTTGAGCTATTTGCCACCAACGTTGACTCTCATTTACCTCATTATTATATGCTAAAGTTAATAATCATTCTCTTTGAAGACTATCATTTCTAGTATTTGTTAATTCATTTCTAAGGCCATTGATTCGATCATTAGCTATATGGTATAAACCTTGCATGTTAATAGCATCTTGAGCATGTCTTTGCATAAGTTCACGAGCAGTTGTTAATGAAATTCGTATACCATTTAATGTATTTTTAGGGTTAAATGATGTATTTCCATCAATATATGCCTCTACCCGATCTAGTGCTGTAGCAATATTTATTAAAATATCAGGTATGGCCATATTTTCTTTCTCTGGTCGTTCTTCTTCTTTAGAATGTTTATTACTAGATTTAGATAATTCTTGTATACGAGATTTAAGTTTATCTATTGTGTCTTCTAGCTGGATAATTCGATTATCTTGAATAACTAATACCTCCTCTTTTAGCTCCAGGTGATCCTGACATTTTTTAAGTTCACCTAGAATAACCTTACATTTATCCTTTAGATGATTAACTTCTTCATCATAAGATTGTATATTCTTTTCAAGATGAGAAATATATCACTCACAGGCTTTAATTTCCTCTTCAAGTTTGCGGATTTTCTTTTGTACTAACTTTATCCCTAGATCAAAGTTGCTGTTTAGTTGTTCAAGATATGTCTGCTCAACTCCTATTGTTACCTATTATTTCTATAGATTCTGGTGAGGCTCGAAATCTTGATATTTCTATTGCTTTGAAAAAGATTTATTATCAGCCTATTGGTTATTATCGAAATGCTAAAAAATTACATGAAGCTTCTCTGAAAGCTGGGTATGATTTTAGTTTAGATGAAGTGAAGGACTGGCTTGAGAGACAAGCTATACACCAAATACATAAGCCTCGTCCTAAATATATCCCTCGTGCAAATTTTACCTCTATTACTACTCCCAATGAAATCCATCAGGCAGATGTTCTTTACATGCCCTATGACAAAGTAGGACGAGTTACCTATCTTTTTTGCTTTAATATGGTTGACGTGGCTTTGAGATATAAAGCCTCTATCCCTATTGGTGCATATAGTGTTAAGGATAGGCAGGGAATCTTAACTTCTGCTACTATTGCTCGATCACTTGAGAAAATCTATGATGATCCTGAATGTCCTTTGGTCTGGCCAAAATTATTAATTACTGATAGAGGATCAGAGTTTAAAGGTGATTGTGAGAAATTAATGAAAGAGCATGGCGTGAAAATTCAGAAGGCCAAATCTAAGCATACTATGGGTATTGTTGAAAGGTATAATCGCACCTTAGTTGAAAAGCTATTTCCTTCCCAGGATGCTTCTGATCTCTTGACTTTAGATAAACGATCCAGGGCTTGGGTAAAGAATTTGCCGATGGTTGTTGAGGACATTAATAATTCTATCATACGTCAGCTTGGTATTTCTCCTGTTGATGCAATAAAGGAAAAAGAGGTCTTTGCTAAGTCTTCTTACCTTCGGGATGGTCCTATGGGCTTTGATGAGGAAAAGCTTACTAGCGATATATTAGTAAGATATTTGTTGTATCCTATTGATTTGGACGATGAGAGACGTCGTGCTGGTGACTTGAATTGGTCTCCACGTATTTATCATATCTGGGAATCTATGATGCAAAAAAATCAGCCGGTCTTGTACTGGCTGGAAGAAGTCCCCTTTGGACTAACTGATGATGATGATTATGTAATTAAATATCCTGAAAGATCTTTTGTGCAAGAAAAGTTAATGGTTATTCCCTTTGATACCGAATTGCCTCCCCAGTGGGTGCTCACAAATTAAATCTCTAAAGTGATGATAAAAAGTCTTCTGTCTCTTCATCAACTTGTTTATCAGTAATAAAATAATCCTTGGCTAATTTATAGTATAATTTATATAGTTCTATAATGGTATTAAGAATCTTTGGATCCTTCCCGTAGAATTCTTTGTAGTCATCTTTGACTTTATGATATTTGGCTTCATTAGGAAATATGGTTATAGCTAGTTTGAGAACATATTCTTGGGGATCTTCTGCCTGGTGTAATTTTTTAATTCGCTCTTTGTATGATTGCATGAATTTACCATCTTTTGGTTTTCTATAGTAGATCCCTGCCTTGACTACATTTATTAATGCCTGTTTGATTTCTTGATATGTAGGCTTGGTATCAGTTAATTGAATTTGTGTACTCATTGTGTAAAAGTATTTGGTTTATTATATGTTACTTATATAAACTTTTTATTTTAAATTATTTTTTAGTATAAGAAAAAAATATTTACATTATGTATGGTGAATATACTTGTCCATTTATTCGTTACTCTGGTGAAATTTGTGGAAGATCTTGCATGCATGAAGATGGATGCTCAATTCAT
This sequence comes from Rhizophagus clarus, assembly GCA_015698045.1. Lineage (NCBI taxonomy): Eukaryota > Fungi > Glomeromycota > Glomeromycetes > Glomerales > Glomeraceae > Rhizophagus > Rhizophagus clarus. The sequence continues at coordinate 62,600 of BLAL01000225.1, forward strand.
TGGAAATATGTTCAAAAATTAGCTAATAAACAACATGTTCCTTGTAGTGAATGTGAAAGATTTACTAGATCATATTCTGGTCGATGTCCAGCTCATATAAAAGGGTTTTATGTCTCTAAACACTATCAGAGGTTGCGCTCTAGGGCTTTTCAGAATGTCAGCTAAACTATTAAAATTTCGGTACCTTGCGCCAGAATTTTGGTACCCTTAATCTTTGTATACCCAGAAATTTTGGTACCCTTAGAGGTGAGACTTTTTTTTCGTATAACTTTTTGTCCCAGTATTTTGGTAAAGAATTGGCTCTAGAATGATTTCCTGTATATCAAGAAATTATTGGTTTACTAGAATAGGTTCAATGGCCCTTTTGATTTACTTTTTATCATTCAAGATTTTGGTACCCTCCCTTTAGTCGTGGTACCAAAATTTGATCTTTGTTTACAACTATAAATCAGTTTTTGAATTAATTCTAGTATAACATAAAAATATGGTATGCAAATTATGCTTGACAGGTTGAACGCTGAACACACTTGGACACTTTAGTCCTCAGTGTTCAGCGTTCTCCTAAAAGGCAAGCAATATGGCATACTTTTTTGTTATATTATTTGAGATTAAAATCAGGCCAGCACGTTAACAAAGATAGTTATCTCCTTTAACTTGAAAACTAAAAAATTGGGTAAAATGATATGTTAACAAAATTTGTGCCTCAGCCTGATTTAAAACTTAAATTCAATATCGTATTTCGATATGTTTCCTGGTCTTGAAAATAAATTTTGGGTTAAAAAAAGATTACATAAATTTCGTATATCGGGAAATAAGCTGGGAGAGGCTTACACTAATTATACCTATATGGAAATCTGACCCCAGAACCCCTGTTTTATTCTATATAGGGGATTGACAAAATTTGTTAGGTGTTCCTTAACTGCCAAAGCGTCAGTTGTAAAAGAATCTGGAGGTCCTTGAACAACAGCCTGGAATCTTTTTCTTTCTTTACGTTCTTTTAGAGACCAGGATGCAGAAAACCATCAGACTATCACAGGACCAAGAGGAGCTATCCAAAGGCGATCTCATTTCCAAGTATCGAAAGCATGCATAATCTCTAACTTACACTGGACAGTTTTATACTTCTTCTGTTTCTTAACTGTCACTGAGTTTACGTTACCCCAAGCCTTTAGATAGTCTAAAATTGTGATATTCTCTTACTTGGCTGGGACATCATAAATAAGGATATCACGAACATATTGTCCTAAACTCGGGTTAGGGCGATAGCCTGTAATTATTTGTGTAGCATCATCACCTAGGTCATTAGCTTTTTCTTTACTCTTCTCGCCTTTTGTTCTGAATACAAAAGGCTTGACCGTAGGTTTTAACGAGGAACTGGAAGCAGACTGGGGTACAACTTGTGGCTGAGGTATTACAACAGGTTCTGGATCTGGTGCGGGTATGTCAGGGATAATTTGTTCCACAACCTTAGCCTTTTGTTTATCTTGCTTCTGTGATGCTCCATCATCATTCCGATTGGTACTTGTTGATGCAGCACTGGATTGTGATTGGTATTCTTTATTTATAGATATTTCCATATCCATAAATTCATCTGATAGCCGGTGAGGATCATATGAGTCATCTGAGTCTGAGTCAGCCAGTATATTCTTGAGTTTTCCACCGTCCTTATACAAAGCCGCAGCAGTCAAGAAAGGATGCCCTGTATAGAATATAGAAGAGGTTTTTGCTATATTTCTGCTTGTCCGCTATCTTATTGAGGCGTTCTTTTATAATTTCTGAAAGGAAATTTCTGAGGTAGCCTTAGTACTCCTCTTTGCTCGCATCCTTGGCAAATAACGAAGAGTGTTTAAGAGCCCACCCAAAACTTTGGTCGTCCAGTAAAGTAATAAAAGTATTAAAAAAGTCGTTCATTATTGTAGCTTGTTGAACATGTTGAGATATTGTGTCAAAGTCTATATTTCCGTCGACTATAAGTTTTGTAATCATATTCGTTTCACTATATACAGTTTCTGAAAAAATAAAAAATTATTTTTTGTTGCGTTGCGAACTGTAAGGAGTGTTATGATTCCTGTTTTACCTTGCCATAATTATATAAAAAGATTTAAAAAAACATCCTTTGATTTCAAAACATTACATCACGTGATGTGTCGTTTGCCCTTTCTCCAAACGAAATCTGAGCAAAAGTGATGTGTAAGAAATTGTTACAATCTTATCAATTGAGACCTCTTAGCTTTTCCATCAGCTTGAATTTATACTTTCCCTGCCATGCCTTAGAGAGTAGATAGATTAAACTGTAATCAAAAACTTAAGTGATTAATGTAAAATTTATGTACCGTATAGCACTGACTAAAAGATCCCCTTTTCGGCATACCCCCATTATACTATACCCGAGTATTTTATTGGGTTTAAAAAATTTTTTTTTGATTCAGATCCAGGTATAATTCAATTTTTAAATTAGATAAATTGATATAGACCTGGATACATTACAATTGACCAATAAACTGCCTTGCTCAATTTAGCCAATAAACTTTGTACTTAATTAACCAATGAAGTGCGTTGCTTTAACCAATATTGCAATAATCATAAACTTTTTAATGAATATCAGATATACGAAGTAAAATGTTAACTCTAAAAATAGTTTTATTCTCATAATATTTTATTACAATAATATGTGTGAAACTTTAGTGTTTGGTAATGGATTGAAATTATTAACTTCAGTCTTGAATTACAGTTTGTTCTTCATTCTCTTCATAATAATTATCTTTTAATTCACTTTCATCATCTTCCAATTCATTTCTGTCATTACCTTCTGATTCACTTTCATTTTCTTTATCATTGTTTTCGCCATCTTTTTCAACTTCTCTTCCCAAATTTTCTCTATTGGTCTTACTTTCTAGTTGATTAAAATCAAAAATTAAAGTATCTTCTGTTCTATCAGTAGCGTTCGAAATGCCACAACATTTGAATGATCGTCTAATCATGCTGGTATCAATAGCGTCCCAACCTTCCTTTACCCAGCTTGCTACGAGTGAGTAAGATGGTCTTTTGATTTTCCCAGATGGTGTGTAATCTTTGATGGCTTCGCTCATCCAATTATTATAAAGATTTCGTACTTAATTTAAAAGTTAGCTTAAATTATTTATTTAAAAAGCTGAAGTGAATTAATTACAAGTGGATTAATTACCTTTGCTTTAAAAGACCTATTTAGAGATACATTAAGCGGTTGTAAACGAGAAGTTAGTCCACCTGGAATAACTGCTAAATCAGTTTTCTTTTCACAGAACCTTTGCTTTACGACATCAGTTTTGTGTGCAGAAAAGGAATCCAATACTAAAAGAGACCTTGGATTATTGTTTCAGCTTGTACGTCTTGTCCAAACATTTTCTATCCACCAAGTCATTTTGTTTTTATTCATCCAACCTTCAGGATTAGTACGAATTATTACACCATCAGGAAATACCTCTCGCGGAATATTTTTAAGTTTAAAAATAATAACTGGTGGAAGTTTTGTCCCATCAGCCATACAAGCCAAAACAACAGTAAAGTTTGAACGTTCATGTCCAGTTGATAAAATCGAAATAGTTTTAGTACCTGACTGTTCGATTGTATTATTACTTGGTAAATTAAACGCCATTAGCGTTTCATCCATGTTTCTAATTAAAGATAATGGATAATTGTGCTCATTTCTACGATATAAAATATATGATAGGAAGTTGCCTTGCTGTTCTACATAATCTTCCGGAAGATGCTGAGCAACTGTTGTTTTCCTTCTATTATCCAGTTTATGACGAGACATAAAACCATCAACCCACTTTTGCAAAAATTTAGCATTTTTTATATCTGGATAATTGGCTTGGTATGATTCTTTTTAGCTAATAAACGTGCTTTAGCCTATACCATATAACGAGTTACTGTTTTTAATTGACTTCACGCTTCTTTAACCCATTCTATAAGTTCAGCTTCAAGGTATGGATATTTCGGACGTGCACCTGTATTTAACCTTTGAGTATAAGGAGCCGCATTCAAAAGCTTTTCTTTATTATTGATCCATTTATGAAGTTGTTTTGGCTGAATATTAAATTTATCTGCTGTTGATTGTTTACTATGACCACTTTCATAACATAATTATCATTAATTTTTCTCTCGCTGACCAGTGCCGGTTTCTCTTGCTTGTGACCTTAGTATGACGTATTCCAAAATTTCCACGAGCCATCTTTATTAAAAAAAAATTTTGGTAATGAAACAAGATAAAAGAACACAAAAAAAGTAGTGAAAAAATTTTCAACCATATCTTTATTTATAATTATTTTATTGAATGATCAAAAACTAATAAAAGTATCTGTAGCTCTAAATATTGCCAAATCAGTTACGAATGAACACGATTATTATAATAAAAAGGACAATTTACAAGTTAAAATAATGAAATGAACAAAAGCTAATAGAAGCATCCTGCAGTTCTAAATATTGCCAAATCAGTTATTAATGAATGCAATAATTATAATAAAAAGACAATCTACAAGTTAAATTACGTAAATAAAATGGAGTACCAGTATATTGCAATTTTTCATTAACAAAATGAAACATATTACAGTTTTCCAGAATATAAAAATAGCGATTCTCGTTCAAATTGTTCAGTATGACGATATATATACCTATATTTGGGATCGGCTGTGTAGCAATACTCCTTATGATATACCCCATTATATAATATTCCTGTGATAAAATACCCTTCTGCCTAATATACCCTGTACCTCATAAAATACCCACAGGTATAATTCAATTTTTAAATCGGGTAAATTGATTTAGATCTGGGGTATTTTAGTCAGTGCTATATGGTAATAGCCAATAAACTTTAATTGAAAATAAAAAAAAATTACTTTAAAATTTACCTTTAATGATTTCCTTGTATAACAAGTATATTTCCATGATGATGATGACATTGTATGTTCGCGTCTGATTCTTTCACATATCATAATACTTTTTCCAAACTGTGTTACCTATCTGAAACTCAGATATCATTTAGACAAGTAGCAAGTGAAATGCCCAAACTACATCAAAAGAGGTTAGCTGAGGAGAGGCAAGCCTGCTATAAAAAAAGTCAAAAGATTAATGATAAAGAAAGTCAGATACCACTTAGACAAGTAGAAAATGAACCACCAGAACTACGTCGAAAGAGATTGGCTAAAGAGAGGCAATCCTGTTTGAGAAAAAAGCGAAAGATCAATAATAATGACACAGGTCAAATGAAGAAAATTGATGTATTAACTGTCAGACAAATATCAGGATAATTCAGAAATTGGATTTTGTCCGATAGGTCATTAATTTATTGGGTAAATATTGATATGCAGAATAGTGTATAATTATTACAATAAATAGAACCTGATAAACAATAAAAATCAGGTTTCATAAGCTTGATATTAAATGTACATTTTACAACATTACATTTATTTTTTTTTTTATGAAATATAATAAAATTTTTTTATGATATTATTATTGTTGAGTCAAATCTATATTCTCGATCACAATGATGTAATAATATAACGAAGATTTTGAGGGATCGATAGAAGGACTCAAAGATTTAAAGTATTATACAAAAAAAACTAAACACACTACTAAAGAATATTTAGATTGAATTTAAGCATGAGTATAATCTTAAGCTTAAATTTAATGAGTTATAGTATCAACTTGTTATTCTTATTTTAACTTTAAACTTCGTTAAAAAAAATTGGTTTAAACCGTGTATCAATTTTTCCTATGCAAATCCTATTTTCAATTTTTTCAAACTGCAATCTGTCTTGATAGAAGATTGAATAGTTCTTTTCTTGTAATAAATACTTATTATCAAAAGTTCTACTTGTAGTTTAGATACTTTAGTGTTTATATAGGATATCTCATTCATAAATTCATTCTATATTTAATAAAAGAATTACAAAATACCGAAAGTTTAACATTACATTATTACATTATTATTTACTAGATAGATTAATTTTTTGAACACTACTATCCGATAGTTTTTAGGTTGAAAGAGGTTGGAAATCAGAAGAGATTGGTTATTTTTATTAAATTCGGAATGATATAGAGAAGATTAGCATGGTCCCTGCACAAGGATGACACGTTATCTTGAGTGGATAGCTGCTACAGCAGCAATATTCTGAATTCTAATGAGACCATTCACACTAAAAATAAAATTTTTTTTAAATGAATTTTAGACAGTGTTTTTAACGCTATATGAAGGATTTGCTTTAATAACTGAAGTTTTTTAGAAAAAGGGCTCTGCAACTCTAAAGTGGATTGATTGATTGGATATCCATCAAATAGTTCAAGTGACATATCGGATATAAGATTAATTTTGATGAGATTGATTAGTCCAATTTTTTTAATTTTCAAATTTTTTTTTTTATAATTGCAAAGAACTAACCCAGAGAAAAAAGAACTAGCCCATTTTGAAGGTAAACTTCAAACTTCTACTTTCCTATATTTTTTAATAAACATTAACTACCATTTTTGTTTGTTCTTTTGCAGTCCGAAACATCTATTTCAAAGGTAATAATAGGCATATGGGTCTGTAGTCTCATCTTTATTATAAAAAATGACTAAAGTTTAAAAAGAGATAAATTTTGGGACTGTCTTAAGGAATAGCATCTGTTGTATTCTCTGTGAGTATATTAACCAGGGCGTGTTGATGACAATACATAACGTTAATTAATTTTTTTTATGTAATAGACAGATGCCTATAGTCAGTATTTTCTTGTCAGAAGGTTCTGAGTTCTGAAGTATCGATTGAATGAATCTGGCAAGTTCATCCAACTTCAATTTTTTTTTGTACTTTGAGCTATAATATTCGTTTAATAGTTAGAAATGTTTATTAACATTTCTCTAATTATTTTTATAGAAATACAGTTTATAAATGAAACTTGATTTTCAAAAATTTTATTTTAAAAAAAAATTAAAATGAAAATGAGTTTAAATTAGTGGACTTTTTGGATGTGTTTCGAAGGTAATAAAATTTTTGGAATGTATAATTTACTTTTTGAGAAGTATTTATTAAATTTTCCTTTAATTTTTTTTTTGTAAGTTTCTTTTCCAATTTCGATTTGGATTCCTATTAAAAAGACAAAGGTACTGTATATTAGTTGCATAAACTAAAGAATTTTACGAACATAATTGAAATTATGAAAAGTTTACATAACCAACATGGGTAATTTGGTTTTATTGAATTTGCATTTCAAAATTAACGTTTAAAAAAACATGTTAACACTTTATTTTTAATCCCTGTAGGTTTTGGCATTCGAACTTATTTAGGGCACAAGATAAACTTCATTAAAAGTCATGAAAGATTATCTTTCAATAGGGTAGTGATAGCATCAACAAAAACATCTTTCTGAGATGGATCCAAACTATTGAAAAATAAGTAAATGAACGGATAATGGGTATGTTAATTTTTCAGGTAGTTTTCAAAATTGACTTTAGGAAATGTTTATTAATATTTTTCTTTTTGTTCTTGTAGGATTCGCTGTATAATGATTCAATGAAAGACTATATACAAAGATTCTTCAATCTCATCAGGAAATTTTATAGTGTGAAAAGTTGCACAAGATTACGCATCGTAATATTTCGTAAGTTTCCAGACCTGCCGCAAGTTTGCGGAAGAGTAATATTTCGTAACTTTTTAAAATATTTTGAAATATTATGATATGCAAAGTTTCGTAATTTTACAGTTTGTAATATTCTGTAATTTTACGCATTTGCAATATTTCATAATTTTACATAATATTTTGTAAGTTTCCAGACCCGCCGCAAGTTTGCATAAGCGTAATATTTTGTAACTTTTTAAAATATTTCGAAATATTACGATATGCAAAGTTTTGTAATTTTACGGTTCGTAATATTGTGTAATTTTATTGCATAATATTTCGCAACTTTTTAAAATATTTTGATGATTCGTAATTTTACATAAATATTTTGTAATGTTTCAAAATTCATTTTTGTACTATAAGTTTATATAATGTATATTTTATTAGATATAATATGAATTAAATTATAAAAATTACAAGTATTTATTACTATATACAGAATATATAAAAGTAAAAAAAGAAAGAGTAACGATACAATTAGATGTAAAAAGAAGAGAAACAGCTATAGTAACGTTGGTATTAAATATAAAGATAAAAGAAATATTGTTAGTATTGTTAGTATTAAGGTAAAAAGAGTTAAAGAAACAGTAAAAGGAGTAAAAGAAACATGGATATTATCGTTAGTATTAAAGTACAAGTAAAAAGGAATAAAGAAAACGTAGATAGTATTGTTAGTATTACGACATAAAGTAATAAAGAGGTAAAAAAAACGCGTTAATATTAAAATAATTAGTATTAATAAATAAATATTTCTATACCTGCAAAGTAATTGAACAAAAGAATAAAGAAATAAAGAGAAAGGAAAAAATAAACATGTTGTTAGTATTGTTAGTATCGTTAGTATTAAAGTACAAGTAAAAAGGAATAAAGGAAACATGGATATTATTGTTAGTATTACGATACAAAGTAACAAAGAAGTAAAAAAAAACGAAAATAATTAGTATTAATAAACAAATATTTCTATACCTGCAAAGCAATAAATTATGAAATATATGTAAATATATTGTATATAATTAAAGAAATAATAGAAAGAAGAGACAAAAAAATTAAAAATATTGAACAAAAGAATAAAGAAATAAGAGACAAAAATAAATAAGACAAAAAACGCGTGCATGATTAAATGATTAAATCACATGCAAGGATCAACCTAATTTTGATTGGCCAGAAAATACGATATCGTAAAATTACGGAAATCCGCATTTTAAAAAATCATGTACATCATTACAGAAATTGTATATGCACAATTACTAAATATCATCCCCTCGTGATAAATTAAAAATTATCAACATAAATTCAACACAAATTCAACAAATTTAACGAAATTTGGCTAAAATTAACAAATTTTTTACCAGAATTATCAATACAAATTGAACACAAATTGAACACAAATTTCAGCTACGATTTATTTATGTTACACCCGTATTGTTAAGAATTAATAACCATTTTATTTATTAAAACTATATTATTATGGTAAAAAAAATGCTATTACGTGTGATATATATAAAAAATAATATTTATTTCCTATGCAACCCATAATTCTCTAATAAACTATTTACATACCGACCTTCCTCCTCCGTGTTATAAGAGTCACTAGAAAGTATATCATCGTCAGCTATGCCATCGTTAGCCGCACCATTGTTGGCCGCACTATCGTTAGCCGTACTATCGTTAGGCCTACCATCGTTAGTCGCACTATCATCAGTCGCACCTGCTCCATCATCAGCTGCTCTATCACCACCATTATCTACATCATTACCATCATGAGAATCGTTGTCTGAATGTGTATATTTATCCCTATTTTCCAACTTTTGCTAAAAATAAATAAATAAATAAATTCAAATAATTCACATTTTGCAAATTGTAAATTAAGAACTTACTAAGTTGTTAATTATCTTCGACTTCATTATACTTTCGCTCATTTGAATGTTTTGATTATTAGGATTTAAGTACGTTTCACATATGCTAATCGCATAAGCTATTTGGGTTTTTAAGGGATTTTTATTTTCTTTTCGCAACTTATCAATTATCAGCGACATATATGTCGTAGGTTGCCCATCTTTAACCTTTTTAAATAGGTTGTTGTAACATCTTTTCACCTCCGGCTTACTCTTCCATTCCTGAATCTTTGACGGACTAACCTGAGTGTTAATAGACGATAATTTATGCCCAGTCGCTTCAAAAACAGAATACATAACATCTTTGACTCTAGACGTGAACGTCCCTCGTATGCTTCTATGTTGTTGTACTAACTATTAAAAAAAAATATTAGTATGAAATTTAATAAAATTCATAATTGCTTTAACTTACAGTCGGGGCAATTTTTTTTTCGAAAAAAATAATCCATTGATTTTTTTTGAACTGGCGTATAAATTCTGGGTTTTCGTTTTTTAAATATTTTTTGGTAGCGAGTTTGTACTCGTCTTGCGAAGGATAAATAAAATTTTCAAATAAAATTTTCGACACCTTCTTAACGAGCTCCTAATCAAACGAGGTTAGCATTTCAGGTTTACATTAAATAATATTCATCTTTATTATCTTTATATACTCCAGATCTATTGTATTATTATTTTTATTATCATCATTGAGCTTTTTTTTTATGCCTGAGAGATGGGTTTCAAGATTTTTTTGTCCGGTGATAAGAACTTCAAGCTTAGAAATTATCTGCAAATTGGTTCTTAATAGTTTCTCTATTGATTTTTTATTAACTTTAACAATAAAATATAATTTACTATATATTATATAATTTCTTATAAAAAATATGATACATATCATGTCATATATACCTTCAATGTTATCATCTGATAATCTTATTCGTTTCTCGGCTTCACTACTCTTCTCAGTATTACGTCTTGAGATTCTTTCATTATCATCAATATTTCGTTTTTCACCACGTTTTGTAGCCATCGGGATAATATGTGAGGGAGGAGATATGAACTAAACTCGAAAAGGAGAAAAACATATTACTAGAAATTTGAAGAGAAACTAGAAATACGAAAGGAGAAAAATATGAGAAAAAGGGGAAAGACATGAACCAGAAATTTGAAAATGAGGAACTAAAAATACGAAAAAGGGGAAATACATGAACCAGATGTTCAGAAAAAGGAGGCAAGCTGTCATAATGTCATTTCCGCCATTCTATACTAAAAAAGAAAAAAAACTTGCGAAATATTGCGAAAAATGGATAAACTAATGCGAAATATTACGAAAAATGAATGAACTAATGCAAAAATTTTGCATCGTGATATTACGAAAAAAAATTGTAACACTTTCATGAGAGAATTTTTAAAAAAACTCTCGTAAAAGCATATAGTACAATCGAAGTATTAATCAACACCCATTTATAAAAAAATAAGATGTTACACATGTTGGGGCTTTGTATGCATGGCAAAAAAAAGTTGCAGCCAGTGAACTCATTTGGCTGATCAGATTGATAGTGATCTTGAACGCTTATAACTGATTATCACATAAATTTGTGGCTGATCATCCGTCCATTATTGTAAAATGTATTAAGCCAATAAATTTGCGGCTGATTATCAAATGATTAGCTGATTGAATAAGCCGTATTAGCCATCCGGATTCTTACAGTCCGTTACAGCAAATTCAAAATATACGAAACATTCAGCACTTTTGCTGTCAGGTTCACGGATTGACAGGTTGCCGGCAAGTTGAAATAGTAAACAAAATAATAAACAATATTTATATGTTACATCATAGACTTGTTACATTTATTTTTAGATTTGCCAGCCCACAAACTCGGCAAGTTCCTGGCAGCAAAATTGCTGAGTGTTTCGCATATTTTAAATTTTACTATAATGCGTAAATTTGCGAATGATTCCGCGATATTAGCCACCAGATTCTTACAGCCAGTTCCATTCATTAATGCGTAAATTTGCGTAGTCATATCTATTCAAATAACTCAATCAATTGTAATCCATTCAATTAATTCATAAATTTTTACAATGAAATATAATTTTATTAGCACACAAAATCTCATATAAATTGAATAGTGAATTGATACTTTTCATCAAATTTAACGTGTTAATTTAGCAACATGAGTTTCAAATGCCCCCTTTGTATGCGAATATTCAGTCAACGCTTTGCATATACTCAACACGCCCAAAAATGCTTAAAAAATGTAGAAGTAGAAGTAGAAGAAGATGATGATAATAATGATAGTGAAAAATATAGCAGTGAAATGGATACAAGAAGTAATCTAAGTAGTGAATATGAAAATGATAAAGTTGAGGTAATTATGTTATTTCAGATTATTCTTTTTAAAGCTCTCAAGAAAAAGCTCAAATTATACTAACTCATTTGGTTTATAATTTTAGGTGGATGATGATAATGATGTACAAAATATGTCATTTGACAGTATTGGAAGTGCAATATCAGAGATGAGCCTTGAAGATAGTAACTTTGAAAATATATTAGATTCATCTGAAGAGCCTGAAATTTTTGAAGAACCCAAAAATCTCAATACCAAAACTTGCACAGAATTTCCTAATGATGCTTATAAAGATCTAATGTTATTAGTAACGAAATATAAAATAAACAATAAAGGTGGTAATGAAATAATACGTTTTTTTAATAAACATTCAAATCTTACAGAATCACCATTACCAAAAAATATCGAACAGGGACGAGCATTTATGAATAATATGAAGTTTTCTAATTTAGAATTTAGTAAAGTTCTTATAACAAAACATGAGGATAAAGATTATTTTCTTTATTATCAAAACTTAATACAGTGTATCAAAAATATCTTAACTGTTCCTGACATAACACAAAATTTTGCGCTATCTTACGAAAACTATGAGGTAAATAGTAAATATTAGTTAATTCAATAATCTAAATAATATTTATTTTAATTTATTTATATTATTTTATAGTATAATAGAGAAAGTATTTATAGTGAACAAAACACTGGAAAATGGTGGAAAACTACGCAAGAATCCTTACCTACTGGTTCCAAATTATTATCAATTATTTTATATTCAGATGCAACAACTACAGATACATTAGGAAAAAGTCAATTGCATCCAATATATATTACATTAGGTAATATCCCAATATGGCGTCGTAATAAACAGGATGCAAAGCAACTTTTGGGATATTTACCAATTTTAGAAGCTGCAAATAAAGATCTGGTTCGTGTTACCTTTCATAAATCTTTACGTCATTTACTAGAACCAATTATTTTATTAAAAGATGGTATAGACCTTTTTATAAATAATGAAAATACCTGGTTTTATCCTAAAGTTTCAACTATTATTGCAGATTGGCCGGAAGCTGCAAGTTTTTGTTTAGTTTATAAATCCTCCAATTCAAACCTTCCATGTCACTCCTGTTTAGTTAAAAGGGAAAATCTTGCAAATATAGACTTATCGGTTAACGATGTAATACTAAGAACTCATGATGACATGCGTAAACATTTTGAAAATGATACACAAAGATCTGTTTGCATAGAATCTGTACATAATTTTTTTTGGGATTTACCGTAAGTATGCAAAAGTAGAAATAATTATAATAACATATATATATATTAATTATAAATATTTATATTATCAAGGAATATAAATATCTACTTGGCTACTGTTCCTGACAGAATGCATCATTTAGATTTAGGATTATTTCGTTATCAAATTATCTTCACGTGTGATATCTTAAAATCACAACATGTTAATGGTAATAAATTAGTTGAAGAAGTAGATCACCGTCTAGCAGCAATTCCACGTTTTCCCGGCATTAAAATTTTTTCCAATGGACTGCAGTCAATTGCAAGATTAACTGCTAGTGAATATCGAAGTTTGATGAAAGTCATGATATTTGTTATTGATAATTTATATGATGAAAATAATAACGAAGTAGATAATTTTGTAAATAATGATGATCTTACAAAATTGTACGAATATTGGAATGAAATGTATATTTTAAGTAGATATGAAGAATTTAGTGAAAGTGACTTGGAGAAATTTAATGTATGTATTAAAATTTTAGTAAAATTGAAAATTTAAATTAAATAAATTAAATTAACATTTAAATTTTAGGATACAATACATAGATGGGCCCGGATGTTTGTCAAGGCTTTTAAATTTGTTTCTCCTTCCAATTTGAAGTTACCTAAATTGCATTAATGGGTTTATCATATTATTAACTCAATACGATCTTATGGCGCAATAAATGGCTATACTACAGAAACTTACGAAAGTCTTCACAAATATTTCGTTAAAATACCCTACCGAATTAGCAATAAAAAAGATGTTGAACCTCAGTTTTTACGAACTGTAAGTATTTGAAAATTTATTTATTGTATATATTTATTATATAACTTAAGATGAAAATTAAATTAATAGATAAAACGTCAAGCAATATCTATTAGAATGTCTCAACATTCAGTGAATCCGGCAAAAATACCTTGCACTTGTAAATTTTCTGCAAGACTCTTTGAATTCTCTTTACAAGATGCAAATACATTTTTTAATGAAAAAAAAGATTCCGTAGACAATAAAATGCAGACTGGTTTTGCTAGATTTATAAGTTGTCTAGATTCATATCTAGATTTACTTGATGGTTTCACAATTATTGGTGAAACCCAAATAAACATATACAGATCAGTAACACTGGAAAATGGTGCCATAATGCGTGCCACAAACAGGTATCATAATAAAGTATGGTTTAGCGACATAGCTATTTCAATGGATTCTGAAGAATCAAATGATTATATATCAGACAAAGGACTTTGTTATGGACAGGTATTTTTCCAATTTATGTAATAATTTATTATAAAAGTATTAATAAATATTTATTATTTATAGACCTTATTGTTAGCAGAAGTATTAACAGACCCACCGCTAAATCTTGCATTAATTCAATGGTACGATTTTAAATCTAAAAGAACCCATATTTATATGGATGTCCTCACTTAAAATTGATAGAATTATATAACTTTGTAGCTATAGAGTCTATACATGGTGTCGTTCACATAGTACCCCAATTTGATAAACAAAATGAATATTTCGTAAATAAATATATTTTTTAGTCACTTGATATAGGAGTTTTGATTTATTTTAATAAAATTATATCCTTAAAAGAATTTATGGTCACGTTTTGCATATCATAAATAAAATGCAGATTTATTTATTTAATTATTAACAATGTGGGTGTGACATAAATAAATCGTGACTGAAACTTGTGTTCAATTTGTGTTCAATTTGTGTTGATAATTCTGGTAAAAAATTATTAATTTTGGCCAAATTTCGTTAAATTTGTTAAATTTGTGTTGAATTTGTGTTGAATTTGTGTTGCGTAATTTTTTATTTATCACAAGGGGATGATATTTAGTAATTGTATGTACGATGTACAAGATTTTTTTTATGATTTTTTTAAGAAATGTACGCAAAATATTTAATTATTTTTAATTAAATTGATTAAAAAAAATTAATTTTTTTAAGAAATGTATGCGAAATATTTAAAATTCAATAGAATGTGCTAATAATAAATTGTTTTATTTTTAAATATGATATATTGATATTTATATTTAAAACAATTAAACATGTACATGATTTTCAATTATTTTTAATTGAAATGAAACTGAAATCAAACTAAGATTTTTTTTATTTTTTGATTTAATCATGATATTTATATTTAGATAATCCATATCTGCATGAGATTTAATTAATATGTTTAATGATGAAAAGTGTAATAAATTAAATTTTAATTGAAACGAGAAATAAAATCAAACCAAAGAGGTATTGTTCAAATTTTATTTAAAGTGACATTTTACGACTTTCTTTTAAATTTTTACTCATCCCAAAATCAAATTATAAAAATCAAATCTAAACTAATAATGCCTCACCACACACGTTCACGTCATTCCCACTATAACGTCCATTGGAACTGGGCTATGATGGATGAACTTGTTGACATACGCCGAGACAGAAATCGCGCCTACCACAATATTAATGGTAGAAGCCGCTATGATTTTTGGGACTCTGTTGCCAATAGGTTCATATGACTAATATCTATAATTTCTTTAAGAAAGAATTTAAATTCAAGGCAAACGCGGCATAGTAGCCAATATCTTTATTAATTATTATTCAATTGATACAATTTATAAAAGATAAAAAGAAAACAAAATAAAATAAAATTAACTAAAAATAAAGCTATATAGTCTCCTAAGTAAAAATAAAGTAACAAAATTAAACTAAAAGAATAATCGCATTACACTAAATTTTCCTAGATCTTCCCCCTTGATATATTCCAACCAAAGTAGAAGCAACTATGCTAACATAATAACAGATAACATGCCCACTATAAAAATCGACATCCCATCCTGCAAAAGCTGTTATTAAGTAGCACCGTTAAACGACCCATAAAACCCAACAGATGTTTAAACCATGGCAAACCTTGAGTCATCGAGTTCTTTATCCAATCAACTTCAGAGTCACGTGAAGTCATGAAATGGGTCAGAGGAGGTAGCGAAGAGAAAGGCACATATGAAGTGGCAGGCAAATTAGAAGGCCGAGGAGTAGTTTTCAATTTAAGAGTAATGTTCATCGCGTCTTCCCATTTACTTTTGTCATAAGTACGCGGAGTTCAGATACATTTCCTAAGCTTCTGGATGAAGTTGTTGTGAATCGTGGCTACGACCTTCATAGCAGATTGTCTGGGGATAGATAGATCAACAAATAAATCAATAAACATTGTGGGTAGACAACCCCGGATAAGCGCGTAAGAGGACCAATTAGAAGAAGAAATAGTCCAACAAAAGAGAGAAGAGAGTTTCCTAAGCATAGGCGTAGGATCCACATCAGCCAATTTACCAGCTTCTCGAAGCTTGGAAAACAAATGGTTTTGATAAGATTGTAAAATTTGATGCATAACAGATCGGCGTTTGGAGCAGAGGATCAGGTGCATCAAGTCCTCCATGCGATCGTGGCATGAGCTCCAGGTAAGAAGATTGATATACAGTTCAGAACGGGTGATTTTCAACTTCTCCAAAAGAGGCAAATCATCGAGGAAGAGTTTAAACTTGAAAGTGTAATACCGTGCGGTATGGGAAGCCTGGAAAGAAGCGTCATGTGCCAGGGAAAAATTAAGAGCAAACCAAGTAAGTTCCCAGTCAACTACATAGTCATCCGTGTTATATAGACAATGGACAAATTGGAAACGTTTGAGAGACAAAAGGTCCTTCAAAAAAGTGGCCTGAAAGTGGAGCTTGAAGAGTCGCCTAGGGTTGGATTCGCATACAACATTATCATATACCAGGCGGACATAGTGCGAGGAAGTATACGTGGCCACAGGCAAGAGAGGAGCCATATCGGAGTGATAGGCAGAATTAGCAAGGGAGTCAGCAAACTCGTTCCAATAATTGCCATCATGGCCTTTAACCTTGATAGAGAAGACCGTGAGACGTTTTGATCAGATAGAAGATTCAATAAAGGCCCATAGCTCAAAGTTGGTAGATTTGTAATACAGACGACTATTAGTATAGGAAGAAGAGGCATATAATTTCAAACCATCAATAGCAGCTTGAGAGTCCATGTAGATAGTGATGGTGGAATCATCCAGAGAGACACTTAAAGCAGCATAGATCACAGCAGCTTCAGCTCTAGTAGAAGAAAGCCAGTTTTGTATAGTGCCATGCACATACGTAGCAACAGAATTGAGATATCCAGCATCGGGTATTAACTGAACCCAAGACCAACCCATCGAGACTTCAGGTGTTCTGAGGTTAACAAGGGAGCCATCAGTATAATATCGGTAATGAGACTCTGATGGGAGAGGAACTGGGGACGGAAGTGTAGACAAATTGTCTAAAGGAGAAGCCACAGTCGAATCGCACTCAACTACAGAAGAAGAAGAAGAAAAGTCAGGCAGAATATTGAGACGTCTAAAGGGGTCATTGTAATACTGAGATCCACCCAAGAGTAAGGAGAAATGACTTCTGTGTTAGTCTGACGAATACGTTCACAATCGGTGGGAAGAATCAAAGATTTTAACAAAGAAACCTTGAAAGTACAGCGAGGTGAAACAGTGGAATATTTATTAGCCAAAGGAAATAGAACATGCGCTTCACAGCCCAAACATGGATGAAGACGGATCACATCACCAGGAGAGGAGAGACAGTCAGATATCCAATGAACAATCACACAGGTATCTTTCTTGGGTTGTACGCTAAGCTATTTGCCAAAAAGAGGAGAATCACTTCTATCAAGAGTAACGAGCCAATGCCAATTCTTTTGCGTGGTAGTAATGCCAGGAACTAGAGTGACGGAAGAGGTAGCAGAGGGGGGACATACATAGCGATCCAATAACTGATCATGGGAGTCAGGAAGGGTTGTATTGGTTTTAATGTCCAGATACCATTTATGAGGAAGAGAATGGCCACGTTTATCCGCAAGTTGAGCAATATATGCGGTCTGATAAGCAGTCCAGGAAATGAGATGAGAGCCAGACGGCACGATTAACTGTGATAAATAATAAAGATGGCATTTCTGGAGGACCTTAAGGCAAGCCTTAAAGACATGTGGGCTCATACACGTATATAAAGGAGTATGGCCAGATAGAGTAAGATCCAGAAATGTTGAAGAAAAATGAGCATGTTGCAGGCGGAAGGGAGTAGAAGTCATAGAAGCAATAGTGCAAGCGATATAATCACATTTAAAGGTAGTCATAGAAGACCATAAAGACCAATCATCCACCATCAAAGGAGAAAGAGGAATTAAAAATCTAAATTGTATCAACAATAATCTATAAATAAACAAATGTTGAATAAGAGGAGTGGAAGAGTTAGCCATCAAAAACAAATTATTAACATGACATTGAATCAGATGGGAAGATAAATTAATAATCCCAAAGCATGAGAAAGATAAAGTATAGGGTTAGGAAGGGAACGAGAAAAATTAGCTTTGTGTTTGACAAGCAAACGTATAGATCGTGTAGCAACATAACAATTGGTCGCAGAGAGGTGGGTGACTTGCATACGGTACTCCAATTTAGGAATGAGCACCGAGTTGTAAAGATAGACAACTTGTTTGGTAGACAGTCTGGCCGGACGAAGAGTGGCGGCGAAGGAATTACATTCACCAGCGATTTGTTTTTTAACAAAATCACGAGAGCCTTTGATGTTAAACCATACCCCTAAAAAACGAAATGAAGAAGTGATAGAAAGAGGAGTAACAGAAATAGAAGGAATATCGTTCAAAGACGATAGGGATAGGTGAAATTCCACAGGATGGACAGTGGAAGTAGTGGTTAGAGGTAACGAATTCGATATCAAAACATATTTTTGATGATTAGCAGAAGTATTATTCAACGCATAAAATTCTTCTGTGATTGATAACATGTGCTCCAGTCCAGCCTTAGATGAGGAAATAAGAGTAAAGTCGTCCATGAAGACCAGGTTGTTAATAATAATATCTGAAGAGAAGCCCAGCACATTTGAAAGGAGTGTTGGAGATCGCAAAATATAAGGATCCAGCATCTCAGTTTTTAAAACAGTCAAAAGGGGATCAATGTAAATAACCCACAGGAGTGGGAAAATCACTTCGCCTTGATCTATACCAATGCGAATCTGATAAGAAGAAGTCTCACCGTATGCAGTGAAAACCTGATTTGAACGGTTCATAAAAAGAGACAAGATGAGTGTAATAGCAGACGCGGGTAAACGTATCTGTTTCAAAGCAAATTTCAACATAGTAAGGTTAACAGAGTCGAATGCTTTGGAGATGTCTTGTGAAAGGATCCAAAGAGGAGAATTGTTGTGATTGGCATCGTGAATAATAGATTCAAGAGTAATAATTGGGTCCCGACAGGTTCCTCTAGGCAGTCCAGCAAAATTACCACCTTTAAGGATGTTGTGAGCGGCCAAAACGGCAGACAAGCAGTTATAAAAAAGCTTAACAAAGGATTTTCGAATGACTTCCAAAAGCGTGATAGGATAAGTGTTTTTCAGTTGACAACGTTCATGTGGCTTGGGGATAGGGAAAACCATAGCTTGGCGCCACAGATCAGGAATGTCAGTGGAAGCAAAACATTTGCGGATTAAAGTTAAAAGCAAAGAGTTGGTGGTAGGTCCTAAATGTTTGAGCATTTCATATGTGATCATAGAAGGACCAGGAGCTTTGCCATTGGGCATAGAAGAAACTGTAGAGAGCCATTTCTCTAAGGAAGGGGGAGACAGGAGAGAATTATAAATATCAGGAGAAACAGAATTCATGGGCGAGTACTCAGAACGCCATCTATTAGGTAAGGCTGATATATGCGAAGGGGGGTAGATTTGATGGGAACTGCATGTTGAAAGTGATTAATCACAGCAACAGAAACATCCTTTGGGTCTGTTAACAACTGAGGAGTGGTAAGATGATCCATAAAAACGCGATCCAACACAATTCGACGACGTGAGCGAGAAAGTGCTGAGTTGATAAAAGAAGAGATGTTAGTATCGAAATTCTGATCACGAGATTCCAGATGAGCCTTAATTAAGGTTGCTTGCCGAAACCCATCTGGCCTAACGTGAAACGCCGAAACTCATACATAGTGCCGAAATGCCGAAATGCCGAAATGCCGAAACTGCCGAAACTGCCGAAACTGTTTCGGCATTTCGGCATTTCGACAGTTTCGGCAGTTTCGGCATTTTGACATAGTTTCGGCATAAGTAATACTAATATTTTAATAGAGTTTCGGCATATTTTCGTCATGTTAATAGTATCTGACAGATAAAAATTTATTTTTTAAAATTTAAATTATTTATTGTATTTATTATACGTAATCCAATGATAAAAACTAGCAATTAAATTCAAATTTATCACTAAAGAAATAAAATCCCAGTTAAAAAAGTTCACCATTTTATTTTTATTTTATTTAATTTTGATAAAAAAAAAATATTGATACTTGTTCGCTACTATTTTAAAAAATAGTACCCAGGCTGTACGACGTGGACGTCAGTATCAATTCACAGCCCAAAAAAAATGTGAGTCTCCAGCCGATATTTGGTACGGACTGGGCCTAGCTACTCACTATAAAATAATATAATAAAATTAATAAATTATCTTCGGTGACGATACGTAGGTAGGTTTCTTGCCCTTCTACGATCGTGTTGCGTATCTAAAATAAATTGGTTAATTTAAGATGTGAATAAACTTTAATTATAGAAATTTTATAATTACCTCGTCTTTCCCAAAATCTCGATCTAAATGTGCGATAATATCTTGCTCCGATACGCGACCATCTTCTTCCAGGGACACCGCTACGATAAAGGCAAAAACTCTAAATATCAAAAAACAAAATAATATTTAGTTAAATATTTTCAATTTTAAGCAAATATTTTTTTTTGCCATTATATTTTTCATACATGGTATTCCCTGAGAAGATTCCTTCATTTTTGGTGGCATCGTTGTGCCGTGAACCTCGAAGTTCTAAAATGACGATTTAGTCTGATTCAAACGAACGAATTAGTTGGATTAAAGATAATAATTCTATTTTTAACATATTTTAATATATTAAATATTATACATATGAACCTTCTTGCGATTGACCTCCAGAATCTCGATCGATCTCTCCCGTATTCATTATGAAATTCGTCATTTCTTCTTCTTCTTTCTTCCACCAAGTAATCGGTGTATTCATCGAACCATTGAATAGGACGAGAGTGGCGATGAGGCTGGTGATGGGGCTGGCGATGAGAGTGACGATGGGGCTGGCGATGAGAGTGACGATGGGACTGGCGATGAGAGTGACGATTGGGCATATTTACAAAATTAAGATGTGAGGAAAAACGCAAAAAGAATGAGATGAGTAAATCGTAAAATATCCTTTTATAAATAAAATTTGGACAATTCCTTTTTGTTCCCTTTCTTCAAAATACTGATTTATTAGTTTGCATCATTAAATTTAAATATCATCCTTAAAATAATAAATCTTTGTTTATTCTCTTTGTTCTTAAAAAAAAATCATTTTTTTTAAAAAAAATCGGAATATTTTGTACATCCCTTAAAAAAAAATAAAAAAATCAGTGCATAATACATACAATGTGATTTGTATAAAAAAGTCATCTTGCATCGTTAAACAAATACCGATATAAAATTACTAATCATCATCCCTGTGTGATAAAATTTAATTGTTAACTTCTTTCTCTTTCTTTAGAGCACACATTGAACACGAATCAACACAAATTTAACAAAATTTGGCTAAAACAAGCGAAATTTTACCAGAATTATCAGCACAAATCGAACACAAATTGAACAAGATCGAAAGAGTTCGTTTGCATCACGTCGGTGTTGTTTAAATTTCGTCACACAAAAATTTTTTAATTTAAACTCTTAAATAAATCAATATAATTATAAACTTATTTACAAATTTACTTTATTAATAAAAGAATTATTGTTATAATGATTTCCTAAAAATAAAGAAAAAATTATTCTTCTTCATCTACATCATCTACATCGATGAATTCATTCAATAAATCCTCTACATTATAATCAAAATTTCCTCCCCCATCGCTTTCTTGTTCGCTTTCTTGCTCATCATCATTGCCATCATCTGTATTAATTTTTTTCGTATTCTTCTTCAGATTCATCTAAAATGTCGTCCGGGATCTCTCCAATTTCTTCAATTATTAATTTGTGTGACAAATCAACAAATTTATCGATCCATACATGTTCTATTAGGACAACACAATTATCTGAAGGAACTGTAATTTGATTAGGTAAACTTTCATTTGATAAAACATCACATTCATCATCATCATCATTAGTTTCTGCCAGAGCCTCTGCAATTCGAATGTTCATTTCAGTTTCGCTAATACGAGTATCATTTTTTTCTATACCATAAAAACCAAGCTCTTTCTTAGCATTGGACTTCCAATGCATGATCATTTTAGCCATGGATTCTAGTCGACTTATATTCAAATTTAAACACCGATCATTAAATAGCCAGCCAAGTGTTGAGAATCCTCATTCGCAACTTGCGGAATTTGGACAAATCGCTAATAGATGGCGAGCGACTCTTGGGAGGCTGTTCGGTCGAGGGTCAGTATCGATCAAATTCTACCAATTTAGAGGATCGTCTAGAGAACAAGATTCATCAAGATCAAAGGGTGGTTTATTATCACGGTAGTCCTTAATTTGCTCGCATAGAGCCCTGGATTCTTTAAGATCAAATCCTAACCTTTTACCAATTGTAGTAGCGCACCTCACGATCCTTGAATAAGCTTTGGCTGTGAGAGGCTTACTCCTAAATCGGGGATCTAGGAAAAAGCAGGTTATATATTTGTCATCATCGAACTCTTTGAATCTTTCGTTCATCACGTTGAAACAATGGTTACGGAAGTTTTGATTAAATGATTTGGGTAATTGTTTCAAAACTGCTGATAGTCTTATCAAACTTAAAAAACAATCTCCAAGCGTCGCTGATCTTGATTCTAAAGCCAAGACGGCTTTTCTCAATGGATTTAAAATGAATGAAAGAATTCGTAAATTGGAAAAAAAATTCCGTGTTTGGATAACACGTTTGACCTTATCGTTCAACAAATTACTTTCATTAGTAATAATTTGTTCTAGTACTGGTTCCAACCTAATTACCGAATCTACTGATTCGCTAGCCGTTGTCCATCGCGTCTTACAATATAACTTAATGCCTCCTCCATGAATACTATTCTCTTTGATGAGTTGTGTGAGTTTGGCTCCAGCTTGATGGGAATTTTTAAAAAATGAAGCTAATGTATTAACTTTTCGTAATAAACGATCTCCAAAACTTTCTTTAAGTATATCACACGCGATAAGATTGACCACATGTGCTATACATCGTACGTTTTCGATGTTAGGGTATTTCTCTTCAATAATTTTGCGTGCATTCCGAACGTTTGAGGCATTATCGGACACAATAGCTGATATTTTATTCGGGCCGATCCTTTCAATTATTTCTCCAATCACTTCGGCTACGTAATTACCTGTATGCGAATGTTCTGACAAATCTTGAAGTTTATACAAATACTCTTCTCTCGACGGAGTCATAATAACAAAATTCCATATAGAACGATGAGTGGGGGACGTCCAACCATCGAACGCTAAATTATATTAATATTAATATTATTACTTAAAAACACATTAAGAATATTGTTTTAAAAAAGTATAAAAAAAGTATTAAAAACCTAAAGTCAAATTAGCTCCATTTTCAATGACGGATGTGACAGTTGAGTTCACCATTGATAATTCCCGCTCAAGTAACTGATCTGACAAAAATTCTCTGGTTGGCAGCTCATACGAAGAATTAAGCTCCTTTACAAAGTTAATAAAAAAAGGGTGCTCGACTATCCGGAATGAAATACCACATGCAACGAAAAATTTAGCCAAGGCACGATTAATCCTAGTTACTCTACCATCAGGAATTTTTGTGGAATCATGGTAGTCTGTAATATTTAACTGATTACTCCCAACAATTTTTCTTTTTTTATTAACTTTATCTTCACGCTCTAATATTTTATTCAAATATTTTCTAACAATGGGTCCTGGAGCTTCCGAGCAGTGGTTTGCAAAGTGCTCTTCAAGTTTTGATATATCACCTCGTGACCATGAAAAATTACAATATTTACAAGTGGCATGATATTTTCCTGAACCAACGGGATTTCCTCTAATAGCATCTTCCCAGGTAGAGCTGGGAGGCCTACCACCTTTATTTTTATTTTTTTCTAAGTCTAAAGTGCTGGTCATATTGAAATGTGTATAAAGTTTTTTTATTTTGTACGTGTTTAAGTAAAAAAAGTAATGCAAGGCAAACACGAAGTAATTTAAAAAATCCATAACAGATAATCATATGATTTGGTTCAAATTTCAAGGTATAGCCGTAACAGTTAGTGATTATAACAGTAAAATGATAAATAAAAAAAGGAGTTAAAGGAGTTAAAGGACGAAAAGTAACTGATTATCTTTGATATTAATGATGTCAGATCATTTCCTGAATGACCGTCAGATATGATTGGTTGTGTGTCATGTGGTGGCTGAATTTTATTTTGTTACACTAATTACATTATTAGAAAAATGAAACTATGCCGAAACTATATTAAAGTATTAATATATATTATGCCGAAACTATGCCAAAATGCCGAAACTGTTTCGGCATTTCGGCAGTTTCGGCAGTTTCGGCATTTTTGGCTGCTTGCCGAAACCTAGTTTCGCCAGTTTCGGCAGTTTCGGCATGCCAAAACTCACTAGTTTCGGCAAGCAACCTTAGCCTTAATAGAGAAATCCTGAAACTCTTTTTCTTTCAAAGGTGTAAGCCTCTTAATAATTTAGAAGCATGTGATAAGGTTTGAAATAAGTTATTAAAATTATCTGTCTGGCAAGAAAATAAAGATGAGGGTAAGACAGGGACGGCAGAAAGGGTAGATTTGTACAAATTGAATATATTATTTAATCGGGTCAAATAATCAGACTATTTACGATCATGGGAGGAAGAAAGGGTATGCGGGTATTTACGTAATAATTTGATAGAATGAAGAACTCGATTAAGAAAACGATAATGTTGTATCAAGGTTTTCAAATCTTTAGGGAGTTTAGGGGTATGGTCATTACCAACAGTACGTGCGGATAGAACAGCATTAGCACCAGCAATAATATTAGCGTGCAAATATTCACACATCTGATTAATATGCCAAGAGGCAAAAATAATGGGAGATATACTACATAATGTGTCAATGTGAGCAGAAAAGTCATCCCATTGCGAGGGGGTAACTGAATTAAAAGAAAAAATACGACGAGAATGTCGTTTAAGCTGTCAAGCACGAGCTGGCTTGATAGAAGAAGATAAAAAGGAAAAATCATAATATGTAATAACAGGATTATGATCAGAAAAATTAACATCACGGGCGTCAAAAATGACAGAGGTGAGCAAAAAATGTTTGAGGAGGGGACAAGACCAAACATAATCAATACGGGAAATAATATCCGCACGATGAAAGGTACCCAAAGAGGCAGAAGAAAAGTTAACAGGAGTAAGTCAACATATCCATTCGATAAAAGAAAACTAAAAAGACGATGGATACGTTTGGAAGCGATTTGAGGTTGATTGAAAAATAAAGGGTAGAATTGATCAAGGTGCAAATTAAAATCGCCACAAACGGCGTGATGAAAACCTAGTTGTTTGGCATCTGATAAAGCGCTAATAAGGAGATCGATAGTCTCGTCGCGCAAGGATTGATCAGAGGTAAGAGGGATATAAACAACAAAAATACGCAGCTTAACGTGACCTTTAAAATATAAGTCAACAGAAAGCAGTCGTGATGAAAGAGAGGAATAAGTATGAACATGGGAGGCCAAAGAATTTTCAATAAAGAGGGAAACACCTCCAGAAGAACGAATATGTTGGGAGGTGTCCAAGATAGAAGAAAAAACAGTATAATTAAAAAGTCGTTTAGACAAAAATTGCATTTGTTTGGGATGTAGATGGGTGTTAACGACACCACCAAAAGAGATATGTTTAAGTAAAAAGAAGTCATTTAATAATTCAATTTTGTTGTGAGAAAACATCTTAAGACCGTTAATGTTAAAAGAGGAAATATTAAAGGAATTGTGAGAGGAAGGTGTAGGAAAAGTAGAAGAAAATAAGGAATCCTGTAAAGAGAGGTTATCTATATCTAAAGGGTTGGGAGGATTGCGAACAAAGGAATCATAATTAAAATTATTGTCCGTCATTAAAACACTATGATAAAATCAGATGGGGAAATGTATAGGAAGAAGGGAAATTAGTTAGAACCAGCTGTACTAGCTGAGTTCGAGGAGGAAGAAGAAGAAGTAATGGATCTGATAAAATCACTAATAGACTTAGCCAGCATGTCCAACTTGTTCTCGATAGCCGAATGCTTCGCATTTATGGCTTGAATTTCATCGCGGGTTTGTGTGGAGGAAGAATCCGCTTGAGAGGTAGAAGAAGGGGATGAGATTTCAGGAAGGTTAATAGGAGCGGAGAGGGGAGCTCTAACTAGGCGTGATGGAGTAAAACCAGGAGATAGTGGGTTGAGAGGTGTTTGTACAGGCATAGCAGTTGGTCGAGAGGATACCAGCGCGACAGTGGGATTAGGTAAAGCCAGTGCATCAACGAGCATATCTGAAGACTGATTGGTGGCTAGGATGTCAGGCGGGGGTAGCAGCCTGAGGTGCTGTTCAATACGAGTCATACATCTATCGTTGAGCTCTAAGGCAGTGATACAATCACAGACTTCAGCCATGTCATGTTGGAGAAATTTCAACAAAGATAAAATATTAGCAGCCTCGTGAGGGGACATAGTAATAGCTTGATTGGGTG
Organism: Rhizophagus clarus; assembly: GCA_015698045.1. NCBI lineage: Eukaryota > Fungi > Glomeromycota > Glomeromycetes > Glomerales > Glomeraceae > Rhizophagus > Rhizophagus clarus. The sequence goes on from BLAL01000225.1 coordinate 89,533, forward strand.
ATGAAAGGGGAGGGGAAGTACGCAAGACCGTAGAAAAGAAAACCGAACGGCCACATTTATCATTGGATTTAGAGCGATCCCAGTGAGGAGGGTTAAGAAATCGGGTATTAGCCAAAGGTTTTTGTGGCTGGTTGTTTGAGAGTTGCCGGGACCTTTTGAACGCGAGCGAGAATGAGAACCTGAGCGTGAACGCTCTTTAGGCCTGGCAGGCTGATTGATATGGAAACATTCTTTAAGTGCAGCCACCGGGTTCCTTCCTCTAGTACGACCCCTTTCTTGACGGCTTGGGCACTGATTGGGAGCACAGCCTAGTTTATCACATCTGTGGCAAAGTTTAGAATTTAAATTCAAGGGCAAACGCGGCATAGTAGCCTTTATCTTTATTAATTATTATTAAACTGATACAATTTACAATTTATAAAAAGAAACAAAATGAAATAAAACTAACTAAAAACAAAGCTGAATAGTCTCCTAAGTAAAAATATAGTAATAAACCTATCCTGAAAAGAATAAATCGCATTACACTAAATTTCTCTAGATTTTCCCCCTTGATATATTCCAACCAAAGTAGAAGCAACTATGCTAACATAATAACGGATAACACGCCCACTATAAAAATCGACATCCTATCCTGCAAAAGCTGTTATTAAGTAGCACCGTTAGATGACCCATAAAACCCGACAAATGTTTAAACCATGGCAAATCTTGAGTCATCGAGTTCTTAATCCAATCAATTTCAGAGTCACGTGGAGTCACGAGATAGGTCAGAGGAGGTAGCGAAGAGAAAGGCACATACGAAGTGGCAGGCAAATTAGAAGGCCGAGGAGTGGTTTTCAATTTAAGAGTGATGTTCATCGCGTCTTCCCATTTACTTTTATCATAAGTACGCGGATTCCAGATGCGTTTTCTAAGCTTCTGGATGAAGTTGTTGTGAATCGCAGCTATGACCTTTATGGTAGATTGTCTAGGGATAGATAAATCAACAAATAAGTCAATGAACATTATGGGTAAACAACCCCGGATGAGCGCGTAAGAGGACCAATTAGAAGAAGAAATAGTCCAACACGAAAGGGAAGAGAGTTTCCTGAGCATGGGTGTAGGGTACACATCAGCTAAGTCCCCAGCTTCTCGAAGCTTGGAAAACAAATGATTTTGATAAGATTGCAAAATTTGATGCATGACAGATCGACGTTTGGAGCAGAGGATCAAATGCATCAAGTCCTCCATGCGATCGCGGCATGAGCGGCAGGTAAGAAGATCGATATACTGATCAGATCGGGTGATTTTCAGCTTCTCCAAAAGTGGCAAATCATCGAGAAAGAGTTTAAACTTGAAGGTATAATGCCGGGCTGCATGAGAAGCCTGGAAAGAAGCGTCATGCGCTGGGGAAAAATTAAGAGTGAACCAAGTGAGTTCCCAGTCTATAACATAATCGTCCATATCAAATAGACAATAGACAAATTGGAAACGTTTGAGAGACAAAAGGTCCTTCAAAAGAGAGGCCTGAAAGTAGAGCTTGAAAAGTCGCCTAGGGTTGGATTCACAAACGACATTATCATACACCAGGCGAACATTATGAGAAGAAGTATATGCTGCCGCAGGTATAAGAGGAGCCATGTTGGAGTGATGTGCAGAATTAGCAAGAGAGTCAGCAAATTCGTTCCAATAATTGCCATCATGGCCTTTAACCTTGACACGGAAGACCGTGAGACGTTTAGAGCGGATGGAAGATTCAATAGAGGCCCACAGCTCAAAATTGGTAGTTTTGTAATACAGACGACTATTAGTATAGGAAAAGGAAGCACATAAGTTCAAACCATCAATAGCGGCTTGAGATCCGTGTAGATAGTGACATCAGAATCATCCGGAGAGACGCTTAAAGCAGCATAAATCGCAGCAGCTTCAGCCCGAGTGGAAGAAGGCCAGTTTTGAATAGTGCCATGTGCATATGTAGCAATAGAATTGTGATACCCAGCATCAGGTATCAACTGGACCCAAGACCAACCCATTGAGACTTCAGGTGTTCCTAGGTTAACAAGGGAGCCATCAGTATAATAACGGTAGTGAGACCTAGAAGGAAGAGGAACTGGCGGTAAAGACGTGGACGAAACGCCTAAAGGAGAATCCTCAGGCAAATCACACGCAGATACAGAAGTGGAAGAAGAGAAGTCTGGCAGGACCTCGAGACGTTTATAATAAGGAATAACCATAATACTGAGGTCTGCCCATGAGTAGGGAGAAACTACTTCCGTGGTAGACTGGCGAATACGTTCGCAATTGGTGGGAAGAATCAGAGATTTTAACAAAGAAGCCTTGAAAGTACAACTGGGCGAAACGGTGGTATATTTGTTAGCTGAAGGAAATGGAACGTGCGCATCACAGCCTGGACAAGGACGAAGGCGGATCACATCACCAGGAGAGGAGTGACAATCTGATATCCAGTGAACGATCATACAGGTGTCTTTCTTGGGTTGCACACTAAGTTGTTTGCCAAAAAGAGGAAAATCACTTCCGTCGAGAGTAACGAGCCAATGCCGATTTTTTTGTGTGGTAGTAATACCAGGGATTAGAGTGACAGAAGAAGTAGCAGTAGGAGGACATACATAGCAAACCAATAATTGATCGTGAGAGTCAGGAAGAGTTGTATGGGCCTTAATGTCCAGATACCATTTATGGGGAAGAGAACGGCCACATTTATCCGCAAGTTGAGCAATATAGGCGGACTGATAAGCAGGCCAAGAAACGAGATGAGAGTCAGACGGCGCTGTTAACTGTGACAAATAATAAAGGTGACGTTTCCGGAGGACTTTGAGGCAAGCCTTAAAGACAAGCGGGCTCATACACGTATATAAAGGAGTATGGCCAGGGAGTGTAAGGTCTGGAAATGTAGAGGAAAAGCGAGCATGTTGCAGACGAAAGGGGTAGAAGACATAGAAGCAATAGTGCAAGCGATATAATCACACTTAAAAGCAGTCATAGTGGACCATAAAGACCAATCATCCACCAATAAAGGAGAAAGGGGAATTAAAAAATGAAACTGTATCATCATCAACCTATGAATAAACAAACGTTGAATAATAAGAGTGGAAGAATTAGCCATCAAAAATAAATTATTAACATGACATTGAACCAAATGAGAAAATAAATTAATCAATCCCAAAGCCTGGGAAAGATAAAGTATAGAGTTAGGAAGAGAACGAGAAAAATTAGCTTTGTGTTTAACAAGCGAACGTATAGATCGTGTAGCAGCATAACAATCAGACACAGAGAGGTGGGTGACTTGCATACAGTACTCTAATTTAGGGATGAGCACTGAGTTGTAAAGATAGACAACTTGTTTGGCAGATAGTCGAGCCGGTCGAAGAGTGGCGGCGAAGGAATTACATTCACCAGCGATCTGTTTTTTAACAAAGTCACGAGAGCCGTTGATGTTAAACCATACCCCTAAGAAACGAAATGAAGAAGTAATAGAAAGAGGAGTAACAGAAATAGAAGAAATATCGTTCAAAGACGATAAGGAGAGGTGAAAATCCACAGGTAAAATAATAGATGTGGTGGTTAAAGGTAATGAGTTTGAAATCAAGACATATTTCTAATGATTGGCAGAAGTATTATTCAGCGCATAAAATTCCTCTGTAATTGATAGCATGTGCTCCATTCCAGCCTTAGAAGAAGAAATAAGAGTAGAGTTATCCATAAAGACTAGATTGTTAATACAAATATCGGAAAGGAAGCCTGTCATATTTGAAGAGAGTGTTAGAGATCGCAAAATATAAGGGTCCTGCATCTCAGTTTGCAAGATAATCAGAAGGGGATCAATGTAGATAACCCACAGAAGAGGGGAGATCACTTCGCCTTGATCTATACCAATGTGAACCTGATAGGAAGGAGTCTCGCCATATGCAGTAAAAACCTGATTTGAACGATTCATAAAGAGAGACAAGATGAGCATGATAGCAGACGCAGGTAGGCGTATACGTTCCAAAGCGAATTTCAGCATAGTAAGATTAACAGAATCAAAAGCTTTGGAGATGTCTTGTGAGAGAATCCAGAGAGGAGAATTATTATGATTGGCATCATGGATAATAGATTCAAGAGTAATAATGGGGTCTCGACAGGTTCCTCCAGGTAGGCCAGCGAAATTACCACCTTTAAGAACTTCGTGAACGGCCAAAATGGCAGATAAGCGGTTGTAAAAAAGTTTGACAAAAGATTTCTGAATAACTTCCAGAAGCGTGATTGGACGGGTGTTCTTTAATTGACACCGCCATTCATGCGGCTTGGGGATAGGAAAACCATAGCCTGACGCCATAGATCAGGAATGTCAGCGGAAGCAAAACATTTGCGAATCAAAATCAAAATTAGAGAGTTGGTGGTGGGTCCTAGATGTTTGAGCATTTCGTAAGTAATTATAGAAGGACCAGGAGCTTTGCCAGTGGGCATAGAAGAAACCGTAGAGAGCCATTCCGCTAAGGAAGGGGGAGACAGAAGGGAACTATAAATATCGGGAGAAAGAGCAGTCATGGACGAGTATGCAGAACACCATCTATCGGGTAATGCTGAAATATGCGAAGGAGGGGTAGACTTGATGGGAACAGTATGTTGGAAGTGATTAATCGCAGCATCGGAAACATCCTTAGGGTTCGTTAACAACTGAGGAGTAGTAGGATGATCAATAAAGACGCGATCCAATACGATTCGACGATGTGAGCGGAAAAGCGCTGAATTAATAAAGGAAGAGATGTCAGTATCGAAATTCTGATCACGAAATTCCAGATGAGCCTTGATAGAGGAATCCTGAAACTCTTTTTCTTTCAAAAGATGTAAGCCTCGTAATGATTTGGAAGCATGTGACAAGGTTAGAAACAAACTGTTAAAGTTATCTATCCGGCAAGAGAACAAAGATGTGGGTAAGATAGGGACGGCAGGAAAGGTAGATTTGTACAAATTAAATATAGTATTCAAGCGGGTCAAGTGACCAGACCATTTCCGTTCGTGGGAAGAAGAAAAGGTATGGGGGTATTTACGTAATAATTTAATAGAGTGAATAACTCGATTAAGAAAGCGATAATGTTGAATCAGAGTTTTCAAATCTTTAGGGAGTTTAGGGGTGTGGTCATTACCAACAGTACGTGCGGGTAGAATAGCATTGGCACCAGCAACAATGTTGGCATGTAAATATTCACACATTCGGTTGATATGCCAGGAGGCAAAAATAGTGGGAAATGTGTTGCATAAGTTGTCAATATCCCTTAAACGGTAATGCAGGCAAATTTGCCTGCAATTTAAAAAAAAAGTAACATCAGCTATATAAAACTTTTTTAATAAAAGCCAGAATTTTATAAAATTTTACCACATTATTGATCAACATATGGCCATTAAATATATAGTTAAAAATCTGGCTGTTCGGCAAAAATTAAACCGGAAATTAATTTGTAAAAATGCTGATCAAAACCTCGGAATTTCAGAGTTTTCGGAGTTTTGCATTTTTTTTTATTCCTAACGTTATATTTACTTATTTTTTTTATTTTTACCATGGATACTATTGAATATGATGAGCAAGATTTGTTTGTTGTTGATTTTGCAAGAAATATTCACAATATTACTGATGAATTTCTTCAAAATTATCAAAATTTTCGATATTGTCATCATTTTCATGAAGAGAATATCCAAGGCAGAGGTAGTAATAGAGGTAGAGGAAGAGGAAGAGGTAGAGGTAGAGGTAGAGGTGGAGGTAGAAATAATAATAGTGAAAGAGATAATAATAATGGTGAACAAATTGCACAACTTCCACCTCCACCTTTTTTTAATGCTTTTCAACATGTTAGACCTTTACATGAATTTAAAATAAATTTATCTAGAGATTTCCTCCTTTCACCATCATCTTATTCTATATTTTCTCTTTTTTTTTCTCTTGAACAAATAGAAATAATTGTTAAAAATACAAATAAATATGCATATGTAAAGAATGCAGGAGAAGGGCGTGATTGGAAAGAATTAACAACGAAAGAATTTAAAATTTGGTTAGCAATATTAATATATGCTGGTGTTTTTAAATTACCTAGTATCCGAGATTATTGGAATAAGGATAGTAAATTTCCTGAGCATAAAATTACTACTTTTATGTCTTTAATTTGTTTTGAACAGGTATTTTAATTTTATTATTTAATTTAATATTTTTATTAAATTAATTAAATTTTATTAAAACTGTTTATTGATATATTTAGATTAAACGTTTCATGCATATTTCAGATTGTACTATTCCGCCTGAGTTTTGGAGAAACAAGAAGTAGTTGTGTATGGTGTAAATATTTAGTAAAAAAAAATCAAGAAAAAGCAGCAAAAAATCCGCCTCAATCACAATTATATTGCATAAAATGTGATTTAGTCTTATGTTGTAATAAGGAAAGAAGTAATTGTTTTAAAGATTTTCATACATATAGGGAAGATGATGACTAAAAATAAAGGTTTGTTTTTATTTTTTCTATTTAAAATTAGTTAATTTTCATAACATTTACATTGCACTTTTTTTATGAATTTTACGAAAATTATTCTTTTTTTTAAGCTATTATGTAATTTCAAAATCTTATTTTTAAATCTTAAAAACTCAAATAATAAAAATTATTTCTCATAAACTACTCTGCATTTTATTATTAAGGTTTGACAGGTTATAACCAAACCCCAATGAGTTCGCCAAAAATATATGCAAAATTTTTTAAAAAACGGCTATTAATGAAAAGTGCAAACTTTGATCGGTGATTAATTAAACGTTCTAATATGTAAACTAGAAAATGATGATCATAATCACGTGATATAAAATTCAAACGATTTGGAAAAAAATTTTTATTAAGGTAGCATTAATATTTCTAAAAATAGATGAGAGCTAAAATTTGGGTAAAATTGCAGGCAAATTTGCCTGCGAGGTTCTACCGTCTAAGGGATAGGCAGAAAAGTCATCCCATTGCGAAGGAGTAACTGAATCAAAAGAAAAAATATGACGAACTTGACGTTTAAGCTGTTGAGCACGAGCTGGCTTGATAGAAGAAGATAAAAAGGAATAATCATAATACGTAATAACAGGATTATGATCAGAAAAATTAACATCACGGGCGTCAAAAATGACGGAGGTGAGTAAAAAACATTTAAGAAGGGGATAAGACCAGACATAATCAATACGGGAAATAACGTCCGCATGATGAAAGGTGCCCAGAGTGGCAGGAGAAAAGTTAACGGGAGTAAAATCAACATATCTATTTGACAAAAGAAAATTAAAAAGACGATGGATACGTTTGGAAGCGATTTGAGGTTGATTAAAGAATAAAGAATAAAATTGATCAAGATGTAAATTAAAATCGCCACAGACAGCGTGATGGAAACCTAGTCTCTTGGCATCTGATAAGGCGTTAATAAGGAGATCGATCGTTTCATCGCGCAAGGATTGATCAGAGGTGGGGGGGATATAAACAACAAATATGCGTAGCTTAACGTGACTTTTGAAGTATAGGTCAACAGAAAGCAGTCGCGAAGAAAAAGAAGAATAAGTGTGAACATGAGAAGCCAAAGAATTTTCAATAAAGAGAGAAACACCCCCAGAAGAACGAACATGTTGGGAGGTGTCCACAACAGAAGAAAAAACAGTATAATTGGAAAGTCGTTTAGACAAAAAATGCATTTGTTTGGGGTGTAGATGGGTGTCAACGACACCACTAAAGGAGATATATTTAAGTGAGAAAAGGTTATTTAATAGTTCAATTTTGTTATGAGAAAACATCTTAAGACCATTAATGTTAAAAGAAGAAATATTAAAAGAGTTACGAAGGAAGGGGTGCAGGAGGAGTAGAAGAAAATAAAGAATCATGCAAAGAGAGGTTATCTACATCTAAAGGGTTAGGAGGATCGCGAACAAAGGAATCATAATTAAAATTGTTGTCCGTCATTAAAACACTATGATAAAATCAGACGGGAAATGTATAAAATAAGGGAAAATTAGTTAGAACCAGCTGTGTTAGCGGAGTTCGAGGAGGAAGAAGAAGAAGCAATGGAGCTGATGAAACTGCTAATAGAGTTAGCCAGCATGTCCAATTTGTTCTCGATAGCTGAATGCTTCGCGTTAATGGCTTGAATTTCATCGCGGGTTTGTGTGGGGGAGGGGACCGCATGAGAGGTAGAAGGAGGGGATGAGGATTCAGAGATATTAGTAGGAGCGGAGAGGCGAGCTCTAACAGGTCTTGATGGAGCAAAATCAGGAGACAGCGGATTGAGAGGAGATGATTGTACAGGCGAAGCAGCTGGTCGAGAGGATACAAGCGTGACAGTAGGATTAGAGATAACTGGTGCATCAATGAGCATATCCGAAGACTGAACGGTGGCTGGGATGTCAGATATGGGCAGCAGCCCGAGATGTTGTTCTATACGAGTCATACGCTGATCATTGAGCTCCAAGGCTGTGATACAATCACGGACCTCAGCCATGTCTTGTTGGAGAGATTTCAACAAAGATAAAATGTTAGTAGCCTCGTCCGAGGACATAGTAACGGCACGATTGGGGGTTGAAAGGGAAGGAGGAGTACGCAAGACCGTAGAAAAGGAAACTGAGCGGTCACGTTTATCAGTGGATTTAGAGCGATCGCGGTGAGAATTGTTAATACTTCGGGTGTTAGTCGAAGACTTATTTTGTGGCTGAGAGAAGTGAGAGTTGTCTGGACCTTTCGAGCGCGAGCACGAACAAGACCCTGAGCGTGAACGCTCTTTAGGTCTGGTAGGTTGGTTGATGTTGAAACGTTCTTTAAGTGCAGCCACCAGATTTCGTACCCTAGTATGACCCCGTTCTTGGCAGCTTGGGCACTGATTGGGAGCACAGCCTAATTTACCACATCTGTGGCAAAGTTTATTAGTATTAGTTGGGAGGTTCCATTGTAATGTATGGCCGCGGAAACCAATAATCTGCTCCATAGCAGCATCCATAGTTTCTTGGGAATTGAATGTGACGTAAGCCCATCTCTTGGGTTTGTAGTAGTTTAATGAGAGAGGAACATTGACGGCCTTAGCACCCAGATCTCTAGTGAGAGGGGCCAGGTCGATATCCTTAGTGTTAGGAGGTAGTTATATGAGCGTAGCAATGAATTCACGGCAGGAGGATTTCTGATCGACTGTGTAATGACATGGAGTCACCTGGAGGCAGGTGGAGAAACAATAAACGGCCCATTGGGTATCAAACCGGGCAATAGAGAGGGCAGAATCGTAAACGATTCTGGCTTGTTGCACTTTGGCATTTTTCCTGGAGTAGACTCGACAGGACGCAACGTTACCAAATTTTTTAAAGTAAGACATGATATTGTTTTTGGTTAAGAAGAAGGGAATGTCAGTAACTTGGATGGCTTGGAGATCTTCATCACTCCGGAGCTGTTTAGGATCGTGGGTATGAAATACAAGGTCAGGGAACTGTTGGTAAGCAGCACCAACACAGGCGTCACGGGCCTCCATGGTTTGGAAATGAATAACGAGGCGTTTGGCATCGCCAGAACCAGTCATCCTTGCTTTACCGGTGTACAATTCGTACATTTCCAAAAAGGTGTTATTGACAGCATCGATCAAGGCCTTATTTGTGGAGAAATTCTTTAGAGTTTCAGGGGCAGAGTTAGGAGCAGCTGCAGCTTAAAAATCATTTCTATTGATAGAGAAGGTTGGAGATTGAACAAGGAATTGATCAACAGGAGGATCATTATCATTAGCCTTATCAGGTGACGTGTTAGGGGGGGATGCAGGAGTCATTGTTCGAGCATGCATGGACGCATTGAGTCCATCAGACGCGTTGTCATTTGGCGCAGATAGTGCCGCAGCAATATTCGGATGAGAGGAGAGAAAAGTAGAAGCAGTATTGTTTTCTTGAGGGGAAGAAGTAAGAACTGCAACCCCAGCGTCAGCCGCTGTGTCGGCGACGATATCTTCATCCATAGCTTGTTCGGAGATGGTTCAGGAGCGTTTTTGTTAGACAGTGTTTTCACCGTCAGAACCAGAGTTATCAGAGTTAGTATTGTTGTTTCTTCGTTCTTGGCAGCTGGCCTTCCTACTATTAGGATTAAAGGAGCCGCGGCCTTGTCTAGCAACGTTATTAGGCATATTCGAGGACTTTTGGGTAGGGAAAACTATAAGTTTTTATGAAAAAGTGTTAGCTAAAAAAATGGACAGAGTGATCAGCAGAAAAAGGTGCGCAGATCAGAATTTAAATTCAAATTAACCAATCCATTTAATTGAATCAGAATAAATAGAATATTTTGAACGAGGGTTTCTGGGCAACAGTGCAGCCAAAAGTGGAGGAACCTCGTCAGGGATTACCATGTAAGTAAATAAATAAAATTACATTCATATAAATTAAATGTATTTATCGAATATTCAACTAATTTTGATATTTATACTATGTCCTTTATCGTAATGGTAACCCTGGGTGGCGGCTGTAGATGCGTACCGGCCAAAGATATTATTGCGAATTTAGAACGAGATTTTGGGAGAGGCCGGGTAATTATACTATAATAAAATTTATAATTAATATTTACGTTCATGTTTTAAATTTGATAAATTTGATCAATTTTAGTCACGCGTGATGATTGTAAGAGAAGGAGAAACTTACCTACATATCGTAGAAGATAATTATTTTTATTTTTTTATTATTTATTAAGTGAGTAGCTAGCCTCAGTCTGTACCAAATATCGGCTGGAGACTCACATTTTTTTTGGGCTGTGACTGATACTGACGTCTACGCTGTACAGCCTGGGTACTATTTTATAAAATAGTAGCGAACAAGTATCAAATGTGTATTTTTTTATTAAGTTATAATAAAAATTAGAATTTACTTTAATTTTAACATAAAAATTGTAAATAATAAAAAATTCGTAAATAAAAATAAATTTGTTTTCCCAAACTTAAATAAAAAGGTGTTTATATAAAAGAAAAGGTGTTTATATTATTTTTGATTATTCAATAGTATCACATGCCCCTTGTATACGTTCTACTGCATATGCAGCTTTAACGATCGAATAGTAATATTAAATTTTCAAAATATTTTAACCGTAATATTATGCAGGTTTACAGTCTCGTAAATTTTTGAAATATTTTAACCGTAATATTACGCAGGTTTACAATCTCATAAATTTTCAAAATATTTTAACCGTAATATTACACAGGTTTACAGTCTCGTAAATTTTCAAAATATTTTAACCGTAATATTACGCAGGTTTACAGTCTCGTAAATTTTCAAAATATTTCAACCGTAATATTACACAAGTTTACAGTCTTGTAAATTTTTGAAATATTTTAACTGTAATATTACGCAGGTTTACAGTCTCGTAAATTTTTGAAATATTTTAACCGTAATATTACGCAGGTTTACAGTTTCGTAAATTTGCAGAATATTTTGATCGTAATATTGCATAAATCTTACGATATTGAAAACTTGCGTAATATTTTGACCGTAATATCACATAAATCTTATGAAATTGTAAACTTATGTAATATTTCGAAATTTTTTGAAATATTATGCCATAAACTTTTGTAAACTTACAAAATTGTAAACTTATGCAATTTTTCGCCCTATAAAATTTCCTGATGCTAATCTCCTACTGACAAATATTTGTGTATTATAAGGGATAATATATTTTATGATATTATAACTAAAACAATATATATATTGAATATTTTATTATTTTGTTTATATTGTAATATATAATACAGTTTAAGCAATAAACATTATATATTTTATTAATTGCTAATTATATTAATTATAAATAAAATAAATATAGGGTTTAATTTATGTAAATATCAGGCTTTAGATATGTAAATATCATATTTACATCAGGCCAAATCAGGTTGCCGATATTCATTTAAAATTAACCTGTAATTTACCCGATATGTGCTAACTGAATGTTGCATGATTTATTTCTGATCTGCGCTAAGAACTAGTCACAAATCAGGTTAACTAATCAGATTTCACACAGTTTAAAATTGAAAATGTATCATAGAACTATCAGGTATATGAAATTTATCTGATATTTTTTCATTCAACTAGTGCGATAAATAGAGATCAGATGAATTAAGGTATTTAGACAATGAGATAACGCGTTATGAATTAGGATGAATGGATCAAGTCTGCATCCACTGTGACGTTAAATTCTGGATGGAAGAAAGAGATAGTGGTAGCAGCCAGGCATCTCCAACACTTTCATTATGTTGCGCCCATGAAAAAGTTCTTTTGCCACGTTTGGTTGAACCACCATTCTATTTGTTAAATCTCTATACTTCATTTGAACCTGATGAGATCTCCTTTCACAAAAACACTACATCAGGAAATTTTATAGTGCAAAAAGTTGCGCAAGATTACGCATCGTAATATTTCGTGAGTTTCCAGACTCGCTGCAAGTTTGCAGAAGAGTAATATTTCGTAACTTTTTAAAATATTTCGAAATATTATAATATGCAAAGTTTTGTAATTTTACGGTTCGTAATATTTTGTAATTTTACACATTCACAATATTTCGTAATTTTACATAATATTTCGTAAGTTTCCAGACCCACTGCAAGTTTGCGTAAGCGTAATATTTTGTAACTTTTTAAAATATTTCAAAATATTACGATATGCGTAATTTTACAGTTCATAATATTGTATAATTTTATTGCGTAATATTTCGCAACTTTTTAAAATATTTTGACGATTCGTAATTTTACATAAATATTTTGTAATGTTTCAAAATTCATTTTTGTACTATAAGTTTATATAATGTATATTTTATTAGATATAATATGAATTAAATTATAAAAAATTACAAGTATTTATTACTATATACAGAATATATAAAAGTAAAAAAAGAAAGAGTAACGATACAATTAGATGTAAAAAGAAGAGAAACAGCTATAGTAACGTTGGTATTAGATATAAAGATAAAAGAAATATTGTTAGTATTGTTAGTGTTGTTAATATTAGAGTAAAAAGAGTTAAAGAAACAGTAAAAACATGGATATTATCATTAGTATTAAAGTACAAGTAAAAGAAAAAAAGGAAACGTAGATAGTATTATTAGTATTACGATATAAAGTAACAATTAGGGTAAAAAACACGTTAGTATTAAAACAATTAGTATTAATAAACAAATATTTTTATACCTGCAAAGAATAAACTAAAAATAAAAGAAAGAGGAAAAATAAACATATTGTTGGTATTAAGTAAAAGGAGTAAAAAAAACATAATTAGTATTGTTAGTATCATTAGTATTGAAGTAAAAGTAAAAAGGAATAAAGGAAATATGGATATTATTGTTAGTATTACGACACAAAGTAACAGAGGTAAAAAGAAAACAAAAATAATTAGTATTAATAAACAAATATTTCTATACCTGCAAAGCAATAAATTATGAAATATATGTAAATATTCTGTATATAATTAAAAAATATTGAACAAAAGGATAAAGAAATAATAAAAAGAAGAGAAAAATATTGAATAAAAAAATAAAGAAATAAATAGACAAAAAATAAATAGGACAAAAAACGCATGCAGATTAAATCACATGCAAAGATCAGCCTAATTTTGATTGGCCAGAAAATACGATACTGTATGCATAATCATATCATGCAGATTTATTTATTTAATTATTAACAACACGGGCGTGACATAAATAAATCGTGACTGAAACTTGTGTTCAATTTGTGTTCAATTTGTGTTGATAATTCTGGTAAAAAATTATTAATTTTGGCCAAATTTCGTTAAATTTGTTAAATTTGTGTTGAATTTGTGTTGAATTTATGTTGCGTAATTTTTATTTATCACAAGGGGATGATATTTAGTAATTGCATATACGATGTACAAGATTTTTTTTATGATTTTTTTAAGAAATGTACGCAAAATATTTAATCAGAATATAATTATTTTTAATTAAATTGATTAAAAAAAATTAATTTTTTTAAGAAATGTATGCGAAATATTTAAAATTCAATAGAATGTGCTAATAATAAATTGTTTTATTTTTAAATATGATATATTGATATTTATATTTAAAACAATTAAACATGTACATGATTTTCAATTATTTTTAATTGAAATGAAACTGAAATCAAACTAAGATTTTTTTTTATTTTTTGATTTAATCATGATATTTATATTTAGATAATCCATATTCGCATGAGATTTAATTAATATGTTTAATGATGAAAAGTGTAATAAATTAAATTTTAATTGAAATGAGAAATAAAATCAAACCAAAGAGGTATTGTTCAAATTTTATTTAAAGTGACATTTTACGACTTTTTTTCAAATTTTTACTCATCCTAAAATCAAATTATAAAAATCAAATCTAAACTAATAATGCCTCGCCACACACGTTCACGTCGTTCCCACTATAACGTCTATTAGAACTGGGCTATGATAGACAAACTTGTTGACATACGCTGAGACAGAAATCACGCCTACTACAATATTAATGGTAAAAGCCGCTATGATTTTTGGGACTCTGTTGCCAATAGGTTCATATGACTAATATCTATAATTTCTTTAAGAAAAAATTTAAATTCAAGACAAACGCGGCATAGTAGCCATTATCTTTATTAATTATTATTCAATCGATACAATTTATAAAAACAAATAAAAAGAAAACAAAATAAAATAAAACTAACTAAAAATAAAGCTATATAGTCTCCTAAGTAAAAATAAAGTAACAAAAATTAATCTAAAAAGAAAAATCGCATTACACTAAATTTCCCTAGATCTTCCCCCTTGATATATTCCAACCAAAGTAGAAGCAACTATGCTAACATAATAACGGATAACACGTCCACTATAAAAATCAACATCCCATCCTGCAAAAGCTGTTATTAAGTAGCACCGTTAGACAACCCATAAAACCCGACAAATGATTATACCATGGCAAACCTTGAGTCATCGAGTTCTTAATCCAATCAGTTCCAGAATCACGTGAAGTCACGAGTTGGGTCGAAGGAGGTAATGAAGAGAAAGGCACATATGAAGTGGCAGGCAAATTAGACGGCTGAGGAGTAGTTTTCAATTTAAGAGTAATGTTCATCGCGTCTTCCCATTTACTTTTATCATAAGTACGCGGATTCCAAATGCGGGTTCTAAGCTTGTGAACGAAGTTATTGTGAATCGCAGCTACGACCTTCATAGCTGACATTCTAGGAATGGATAATTCAACAAACAAGTCAATAAAAAGTCTGGGCAAACAACCTCAGATGAGGGCATACGAGGACCAATTAGAGAAAGAAATAGTCCAACAAGAAAGAGAAGAGAGCTTCCTAAGTATAAGAGTGGGATCCACATCAGCCAATTCACCAGCATCACGAAGCTTGGAGAACAAATGATTTTGGTAGGATTGTAAAATTTGGTGCATAACATTACGTCGTTTAGAGCAGAGGATGAGATGCATCAGGTCTTCTTTGCGATTACAGCAGGAACAGCACGTCAAAAGATCAATATAAAGATCTGGACAGGTGATCTTCAACTTCTCCAGGAGAGGCAACTCGTCGAGGAAAAGCTTAAATTTGAAAGTGTAATGCCTTGAGGCATGGTAAGCTTGAAAGGAAGCATCATGGGTTGGAGAGTAATTAAGAGTGAACCAGGTAAAATCCCAGTCAATGAGATAACCATCCCGATCAGTTAGACAAAAAGTAAACTGAAAGCGTGTAAGTGATAAGATGTCCTGCATATAGGTGGCCTGATAATAAACTTTAAAAAGGCGCCTAGGATTGGATTCACAAATGACATCATCATAAACCAGGCGGACGTTGTGTGAAGAGGAAATGATGGCTTTGGGAAGGGAAAAAGCATCATCTAACTGATGTGTAGAGTTAGCGAGAGAATCGGCAAATTCATTCCAATAATTGCCATCATGGCCTTTGACTTTAACGGGAAGAATAGATAGACGTTTCGCGCGAATGCAACATTCTATAGAGGCCCAAAGCTCAAAGTTTGTGGTTTTATAATAGAAACGGCTATTAGTATAAGTAGAAGAGGCGCAAGGACGCAAGCCATCAACAGCGGCTTGAGAATCTGTATATATAGAAACAATGGAATCATCCGGAGTAACGCTTAAAGCAACATGAATCGCAGCAGCTTCAGCTCTAGTGGAGGAAGGCCAATTACGAATAGTACCATGTGCATAAGTAGCTACAGAATTGAGGTATCCAGCATCAGGAATAATCTGGACCCAAGACCAACCCAGCGAGACCTCAGGTGAACCTAGGTTTATAAGAGAACCATCAGTATAATACCGGTAAGGAGAACCTGGTGGGAGAACGACAGGAGAAGGAAGTTCAGGCGAATCACATAAAAGCGGAGGGCTTGCTGAATCACCATCGACCATCGGAAGGAAAGAAGATAAATCTGGAGGAATAGATAGACGATTGTAATATGAAACCACTGTGCTACAAAGGTCTGCCCAGAAATAGGGGGAAACCACATCTGTAGTATTTTGCTGAATGCGCTCACAATTGGTAGAGAGAATCAAGGACCTTAACAGAGAAACTGTGAAAGTACACCAAGGTTCAACAGCGGTGTATTTATTAGCAGCAGGAAAGGGAACATGAGCATCATAACCTGGGCAAGGGTGAAGGCGAATAACATCACCAGGAGAGGAAAGACAATCAGATGTCCAATGAACAATTATGCAAGTATCTTTCTTAGGCTGAACGCTCAGCTGTCTGCCAAAAAGAGGAACAGCGTTGTCATCTAAGGAAATAAGCCAGCACCTATTCTTTTGATTAGTAGTGACACCAGGAACCAAAGAAACAACAGAAGTAGCGGAAGGAGGACACACAAAATGATCGTATAAACGATCGTGAGAGTCAGGGATGGTAGTAGTAGCCTGAATATCCAGATACCATTTGTGCGAGAGAGAGCGACCGTGTTTATCAGCCAACTGAGCAATGTAAGCAGTCCGATAGGTGGCCCAAGAAATAAGATGGGAGCCAGTGGGCGTGATCAATTGCGAGAGATAATACAGATGACGTCTTCGGAGAACCTTAAGGCAAGCCTTGAAAGTTTTAGGGCTCATACATGAATATAAAGGAGTATGGCCAGGTAGAGTAAGGTCCGGAGACAGTA
This sequence comes from Rhizophagus clarus, assembly GCA_015698045.1. Lineage (NCBI taxonomy): Eukaryota > Fungi > Glomeromycota > Glomeromycetes > Glomerales > Glomeraceae > Rhizophagus > Rhizophagus clarus. The sequence goes on from BLAL01000225.1 coordinate 106,631, forward strand.
AAGAGGAAGAAACATGTTGCAGACGGAAGGGGGTGGAGACCATGGAAGCAAGAGTGCAAGCAATATAATCACATTTAAAAGCATTCGTATTGGACCACAAAGACCAATCAGCCACTATCAAAGGAGAAACAGGAATCAAAAATTGAAATTGAATCAACATTAATCTATAAATAAATAAACGTTGAATAAAAAAAGTAGAAGAATTAGCCATTAAAAACAAATTATTAACATGACATTGAGTCAAATGGGAGGATAAATTAATCAAGCCCAAAGCCTGGGAAAGATATAATATGGGATTGGGAAGAGCACGAGAAAAGTTGGCCTTTTGTTTAACCAACGAGCGGACGAGTCTTGTAGCAGTATAGCAGTTCCTATCAGAGAGGTGAGTGACTTGCATACGGTATTCGAGCTTGGGTATGAGCACCGTGTTGTAGAGATAAACAACCTGCTTGGCAGATAGTTTAGCCGGGCGAAGAGTAGCGGCGAAAGAATTACATTTACCGGCAATCTGCTTTTTAACAAAATCCCGAGAGCCTTTGATGTTGAACCAAACCCCTAAAAACCAGAATGAAGAAGTAATGGAAATAGAGGTAACAGAAATAGAAGAGACACCATTTAAATGGGATAAAGACAAATTAAATTTCACAGGGGAAACATTAGAAGTGGTGGTTAGGAGTAAGGAATTTGATATCAAAACATATTTGTAATGATTAGCAGAAGTATTGTTCAGCGCATAAAATTCTTTCATGATAGAGAGCATATGTTCCAACCCAGCTTTGGATGAAGAAATAAGAGTAGAATCATCCATAAAAACCAGATTGTTAATTACAAGTTTTGAATCATTGACAGGAGACATCTGAAGGAGCGAAGGAGGTCATAAGACATAAGGATCCAATATCTCTTTTTTTAACACAGACAAGAGGGGATCAATGTATATGACCCAAAGGAGTGGAGAAATCATCTCGCCTTGGTCAATACCAATGCGGACCTGGTATGAAGGAGTATCACCATGAGCAGTGAAGACCCGATTTGATTGATTCATAAAAAGTGACAAAATGAGCTTGACAGAAGAGGCAGGCAAGCGAATACGTTCTAAAGCGAATTTCAACATAGTAAGATGAACAGAGTCAAACGCTTTAGAAATATCTTGGGAGAGGATCCACAAAGGGGAGTTGGTGCAATTAGCGTCATGAATAATAGATTCTAAAGTTATAATAGGATCACGGCAAGTTCCTCCAGGTAGGCCAGCAAAATTACCACCGGTGAGAACATTATGAGCAGCAAGGATGGAAGATAAGCGGTTGTAAAAAAGCTTGACAAAAGATTTCTGTATAACTTCCAAGAGTGTGATAGGACGAGTATTTTGTAATTGACAACGCCATTCATGCGGTTTGGGAATAGAAAAAACCATAGCCTGACGCCATAGATCTGGGATGCCAGCAGAAGCAAAACATTTATGGATCAAGATTAGAAGAAGAGTGTTGGCGGCAAGGCCAAGGTGTTTAAGCATTTCATAAGTAATCATGGAGGGGCCAGGAGCTTTTCCATTAAGCATAGAGGAAATTGTGCTTAACCATTCTTCTAAGGAAGGGGAGACAAAAGAGAATCATAGATCGCAGGCGAAATTGAGTCCATAGGTAAATACTCAGATCGCCATCTATCAGGTAGTGCAGATATGTGCAAAGGTGGGGTAGATTTAATAGGAACCGCGTGCAGGAAATGATTAACCATAGCATCAGAAATATCCAATGGGTCAGTCAGTAGGCGAGGAGCAGTAGGATAATCGATAAAAACACGATCCAATACGATTCACCGATGGGAACGAGAAAGCGCTGAATTAATAAAAGAGGAAATGTTAGTGTCAAAATTGAGATCACGTTTCTCAATATGAGATCTGATAGAAAAGTCCTGGTACTCTTTTTCTTTCAGAAGGTGTAGATCTCTTAATGAAGAAGAGGATTGAGGTTATAAATATAATTAAAATTGTCCGTCCGACAAGAAGATAAAGTTGTGAGCAATACGGGAATGGTAGAAAAACAAGACTTATAAAGGCGAAATATATTTTTCAAACGAATGAGATAAATAGACTATTTACAATCATGCGAAGAAGAAAAGGTATGCAGGTGTTTACACAAAATTCTAATAGAATGAAGAACCCGATTAAGGAAACAATAATGTTGTATGAAAGTTTCTAATTCTTTGAGAAGTTTGGGGGTGTGATCATTTCTGATCGTACGTGAAGGTAAAACTGCAGTTGCACTGGCAATAATAGAAGAGTGCAAATATTCACACATCCGATTGATATGCCAAGAGGCAAAAGTGGTGGGAGATATATTACAACAAGTATCAATATGGGCGGAGAAGTCATCCCATAGAGCCGGAGAGACTGAGTCCAGGAGAAAAACACAGCGTATGCGTCTTTTGAGTTGTCAAGCACGGGCCAGTTTAATAGAGAAACGTAGAAGGGAGAAGTCAAAATAAGTGATGATAGGATTGTGATCAGATAGAGAGCTATCACAAGCATCAAAAATAATAGAAGTAAGTAAAAAGGATTTAAAAAGAGGGCACGACCAAATATAGTCAATACGAGTAATAATATCGGCATGACGAAAAGTGCCTAGAGAGTCAGAAAAATTGACAGGAGTAAAATCCACATAACCGCTGCTCAGAAGAAAATTAAAGAGTCGATGGATACGTTTGGAGGCAATTTGAGGTTGATTGAAAAAGATAGGATAGAATTGGTCTAAATGCATGTTAAAATCCCCACAGATGGTATGATGAAAGCCTAGTCGCTTGGTGTCTGAGAGGGCTTGAATGAGCAAGTCTATAGTGGTATCGCGTAAGGCTTGATCTGAGGTAGGGGGTATGTAAACTACAAAAATACGCAGCTTAATGTTGCCTTTGAAATACAAGTCAACAGAAAGCAGGCGGGATGAGTGAGAAGTGTGGGTGTGAACGTGAGGAGCCAAAGAATTCTCAATGAATAACGAAACACCACCAGAAGAACAGACGTGTTGTGAGGTGTCCAAAGAAGAAGAAAAAACAGTATAATTAGAGAAGCGTTTTGATAAAAAGTGCATTTGTTTGGGGGTGTAAATGGGTATCAACGACACCACCAAAGGATATTTGTTTAAGAGAAAAAAAATTATGTAATTGTTCAATTTTATTTTGAGAGTGTATTTTGAGACCATTAATATTGAGTGAAGAAATATTAAAGGAATTGGGAAGAAGAGGGGATGTAGGTTTAGAAGAAAATAAAGAATCCTGTAAGGAGAGATTTTCTATATCTATAGGGTTGGAAGGGTTACGAACAAAAGAATCATAATTAAAATTATTGTCCATCATTAAAACACAATGATACATTAAACGGGGAAAAGAAAGGAGGAAGAAGTTTAATTGGAACCGGCCGTATTAGCCGAGCTCGAGGTAAAAGAGGTATTAATTGATCCAATAAAGCCATTAATGGAGGCTACGAGCATGTCCATTTTACTTTCAATGGCTGAATGCTTTTCATTGATAGCCTGGATTTCATCGCTAGTATTTTGGGGGAAAGGGAGGGTAGCAGGAGGAGTAATAGCCACTGAGGATGGGGTGCGAGCAGAATTTACATGAGATATCGTAGGGATCAGATCAGGTAAAAGGGGTTGAGAGGACGTGAAGGTGGCATGCCAAGAAGAGAATCCTGTGCTAAGGAAGAGTTGGAAACATTAGGCTGATCGATGTTCATGTCAGAAGATTGTGCAGTATTGGGTACGGAGGACAAAGGTTGTAGACCAATATGCTGTTCAATACGAGTCATACATTGGTCATTTAGTTCAAGCGCAGTAATGTGGTCGCATACATCAGCTATGTCTTGCTGCAAAGCTTTTAGCAAGGATAAGATTTCACTGGCTTCCTGTGAGGACAAGGAATGTGGCTGATTGCGTGCTGAAGAGAGAGGTGGAGTGCGTAGAGCAGATGAGAACGAGACTGAAAGGTCACTTTTATCATTAGATTTAGAGCGATTACGTTAATTGTTAGGGATGGTGGCTTTGGGCTTAGCAGATGAAGGTTGCTGGCGCTGAGAGGATTGAGAGTTGTCAGGGTCTTTAGAGCGTGAGCGCGAGCAAGAGCGTGAGCGTGAATTAGCGTTAGGTCAAGAGGGCTGTCCAACATGGAAACGTTCTCGGAGAGCAGCCACAGGATTTTGATCATGGGTTCTGCCCCGTTGCTAGTGAAGCGGGCACTGGTTGGGAGCACACCCTAACTTGCCACATCGGTGGCAGAGTTTGTTAGTGTCATCAGGGAGATTCCATTGTAAAGTATGACCTTGATAGCCGACGAGTTGCTCCATCACGGCATCCATGAGTTCCTGGGAGGGGAAGGTGATGTAGGCCCATCTTTTGGGCTTATAGGAATTGAGAGATAGAGGGACGTTAATTGCTTTTGCACCAAGTTCTCTGATAAGAGGAGCTAAGTTAATGTCTTTGTATTAGGGGGCAACTGGGTGAGCATAGCGACAAACGCGTGACGAGAAGATTTTTGGTCCACCGTGTAGTGACATGGGGTGACTCTTAGGTAAGTTGAGAAACAATATACCGCCCATTGTATATCAAACTGGGCGATTGATTGTGCAGAATCATAAACAATTCGGGCTTGTTGAACTTTGGCATTTTTCCTGGAATAAACTCGACAGGATGCGATGTTACCGAATTTCTTGAAGTAAGATACTACATTGTCTTTGGTGAGAAAGAAGGGGACGTCTGTGACCTGAATGGCCCAGAGATCTTCATTACTCCGGAGTTGCCTGGGATCGTGGGCATGGAATACAAGGTCAGGAAATTGCTGGTGGGCAGCACCAACACAAGCATCACGCGCCTCCATAGTTTGGAAGTGAATAACGAGGCGCTTGGAATCACTAGAACCAGTCATACGTGCTTTACCGGTGTACAATTCATACATTTCCAGGAAGGTGTTGTTAACTGCATCGATTAATGCCTTATTCGTAGGAAAATTTTTTAGAGTTTCAGGGGCCAAGTTAGGGGCGGCCGCAGCTTGGTAATCATTTCTATTGAAGGAAAAGGTGGAAGACGGGATAGGTAATTGATCAACAGGGGAATCATCAGTAGTAACCTTATCAGGTGACGCGTTAGGGGGGGATGCAGAAGTTGTTGTTCTGGCATGCATAGACACGTTAAGGCCATTAGACGCGTCAATGGTGGGCGTAGAGGAGGAGGCCGCAGCACTATTCAGAGGAGAGGAGAAAGAAGTTGAAGCAGTATTATTTTCTTTGGAAGGAGAAGAGAGACCATCTACTCCAACGTCAGCCGCTGTATCGGTGACGTAGTCTTCATCCATAGTATTTTCAGAGTGAATTCTAGTACGTTTTTGCTGAGCGGCGCTTTCACCATCAGAGCTGGAGTTGTCAGAGTTATTATTATTATTTCTTTTATTATGACGGTTAGCCCTTCTACTGTTGGTATTAGGAAAACCGCTGCCTCATCGAGCAACATTTTGAGAGGTGCGCGAGGACATTTTAGATAGGAAAACTATAAGTTTATATGATAAGTTTGTCTTGAGAAAAAATGGACAGAGTGATCAGAATTTAAATTCAAATTAACCAATCCATTTAATTGAATCAGAATAAATAGAATATTTCAGACGAAGGTTTCTTGGCAACAGTGCAGCCAAAAGTGGAGGAATCTCGTCATAGATTACCATGTAAGTAAATAAATAAAATTACATTCATATAAATTAAATGTATTTATCAAATATTCAAACTGATTTTGATATTTAGAACTATGTTCTTTATCGTAATGGTAACCCTGAGCGGTGGCTGTAGATACGTACCAGCCAAAGATGTTATCACAAATTTAGAACAAGATTTTAGGAGAGGCCAGGTAATTATACTATAATAAAATTTATAATTAATATTTACGTTTATGTTTTAAATTTAATAAATTTGATCAATTTTAGTCACGCGTGATAATCGTAGGAGAAGGAGAAACTTACTTACGTATCGTAGAAGATAATTATTTTTATTTTTTTATTTATTAAGTGTGTAGCTAGGCCCAGTCTGTACCAAATATCGGCTGGAGACTCACGTTTTTTTTGGGCTGTGACTGATACTAACATTCACGCTATACAGCTTGAGTACTATTTTATAAAATAGTAGCGAACAAGTATCAAATGTGTATTTTTTTATTAAGTTATAATAAAAATTAGAATTTACTTTAATTTTAACATAAAAATTGTAAATGATAAAAAATTCGTAAATAAAAATAAATTTGTTTTCCTAAACTTAAAAAAAAGGTGTTTATATAAAAGAAAATATGTTTATATTATTTTTGATTATTCAATAGTATCACATGCCCCTTGTATATGTTCTACTGCATACACAGCTTTAACGATCGAATAGTAATATTAAATTTTCAAAATATTTTAATCGTAATATTACGCAGGTTTATAATCTCGTAAATTTTCAAAATATTTTAACCGTAATATTACGCAGGTTTACAGTCTTGTAAATTTTTGAAATATTTCAACCGTAATATTACACAGGTTTATAGTTTCGTAAATTTTTGAAATATTTCAACCGTAATATTACGCAGGTTTACAGTTTCGTAAATTTGCAAAATATTTTGACCATAATATTACGCAGGTTTACAGTCTCATAAATTTTCAAAATATTTTGACCGTAATATTGCATAAATCTTACGAAATTGAAAACTTGCATAATATTTTGACCGTAATATCACATAAATCTTACGATATTGAAAATTTGCGTAATATTTTGACCGTAATATCACATAAATTTTACGAAATTGTAAACTTATATAATATTTTAAAATTTTTTGAAATATTATGCCATAAACTTTCGTAAACTTACAAAATCGTAAACTTACACAATTTTTCACCCTATAAAATTTCCTGATATAGACACTATAACAATGTTTTAGCATACACATCTTTTGGAGCAAATATAGAAAAATTCCAGTAAAGCTCCGCATGAGCTGAGCCAGCTTGCAAGCTGGCTCAAGCTTTTTAAGTTGAACCAAGCCAAGCCTCCTTGGTCTCTGAAGTTGCTGCAATTATGGTTGGTAATGGTCATGAGCTGCATACGGCTAATCGAGATATTCTTCTTAGAATGCGTGATGGAGGTATGCAAAGAATATCTGAAATTCATCTATCGTATGACCCTCTTTATTATGTATTATTATTTCCAAAAGGCGATGATGGTTGACATGTGGATATACCTCTTATAGGCGCTCTAAAATGAGAAAGAGTAACAGCAATGCAATTCTACTCTTATAGATTGCAGATTAGAAATGGAGATTGGATCCAAAGTGCAGGTTGTTTGTATCAACAATACATTGTTGACCAATATGCAAAGATAGAACAAAATTGGCTAAATTACCTTAAACATAATCAAGTCTCACTTCACACTGCTGATCTCTATAACGGTATTATAAATGCCATGCATGCTGGAGAAAGTAATAATATCAGTCATCGTATAATTCTTCCATCCTCATTTGCTAGTGGTCTGCGTCAAATGTACCAGTTATATCAGGATGCAATGGCTATTATGAGTTACTTTGGAAAACCTGATTTCTTTGTAATTTTTACATGTAATCCTAAATGGCCTGAAATTGCTAGAGAATTATTACCTCATCAAAGTGCTGTTGATAGGCCTGATTTGACAGCTCGCATATTTCATATAAAACTACAAGAACTATTGAAAGATTTATTACAAAACAATTGCCTTAGTAAAATCATTGCATACATATATGTGATAGAGTTCCAGAAACGTGGTCTACCTCATGCCCACTTCCTGTTAATATTAGTCCTGGAAAACAAGTTACGATCCACTGATGATTATGACTCTGTTGTCTCCGCTGAAATTCCAAATCCTGTAACGCACCCACTTGCTTATAAAACTGTATCAGTATAGTGCGATAAATCCAGCCACTCTATGTATAAAAGATGGTGTATGCCAAAAACATTACTCTAAAAGTTTTTGTGATCAGACCAGAGAAGATAACAACGGATACCCTATTTATCGCAGACATGATGATGGCCATTTTATTCAAACTAGAGTTGCATTTCTGAATAATAGATGGGTTGTGCCATATAACGTTAATCTGATCACAAAATATAATACCCACATTAACATAGAAGTTTGTAATTCTATATTATCCATTAAATACCTGTATAAATACGTTTACAAGGGTCATGATCGAGCAATGATAGCTTTTTTTCAATCCTATAGTAGTAGCCAACATGCATTAGACCAATCTGATCTGATTGATGAGATTAAAATGTATCTTGATGTAAGGTATGTTTCAGCTTCAGAAAGCATTTGGAGGATTTTTTATTACAGGATGTATGATCATGCTCCAAAGGTACAAAGACTTGCTGTACATCTTCCAGAACAGTAATATGTTATTTTTTAAGATGGGGAAGGTCTTGAAATGTAATAGAACGTGAAAACTCACGTAAAACAACATTGACAGTATTTTTTTAAGAAAATATAGATAATATTGTGGCACACATGTATACATACATTGAATTTCCTGTTCACTATATTTGGGATGTGTCTCATTATAAGTGGAAACCCTGTAAAACTGCTATAACTATAATTGGAAGGCTTTATATAGTACAGCCATCAGAAGAAGAAAGATATTACCTTCGCACCTTACTTTCTTATGCCAAAGGTGCAACCAGTTTTGATGACCTAAAAACTGTTGATGGACATACATATAGAAGTTTCAAAGAGACTTGCGTTTGTCTGGCTCTTCTTCAAGATGACAATGAATGGAATGCATGTTTACTTGAAGCAAGTGCAATACAATCAGGAAAATAACTATGACATCTTTTTGCATCTATCCTTCTTTTCTGCCAGCCGGTGAATCCTGAAATATTATGGAATAATTATAAAATGGCTTTATATGAAGATATTCTCTATCAAGATCATACAATAATGCAATCTCAAAATGATGATATGATAGTGGTTAAACGTGAGACACTCGCTTAGTTGGAATACTTACACAGGTCGAATGATGTTAAATCAGCTATCAATCGGCTATCAATCGGCCATCAGGATTGATGAATGGTCAAACAAATCGATATTTAATCGGCAATAAATCGTACTACCTGATTGATGCCAGATTATGTCAAAAATCGGTACCAAATCGGCATGCCGATTGAAAGATCAATGATCGTTGATTGATCGTTAATTGATGGTTGATTGATGGTTGATTGATGGTCAAATTATGGTCAAATTATGGTCAATTATAGTCAAATTATGGTCAATTGATGGTCAAATTATGGTCAATTGATGGACGAATTATGGTCAATTGATGGTCGAATTATGGTCAAATTATGGTCAAATTATGGTCAAATTATGGTCAAATTATGGTCGACTGACCAATTTTTGTAGAATCATATAACGAATAATAAAATTTATTATAGCACATAATATTTAGAATTACAAATAAAATACATAGTATCTTTATTTATATTAATAAGTATTTAAAATAAAAACATTCATCATAATAATATGTTAGTATATGACTGATAAAGTTAGTAATATTTAATAAATAGTAAAGCGTAAATATAAAAAGTTAGTAATAATTACACAAATACAAAAAGTTAGTATTATGAAGAGTTTGATAAAATTTATAAAAAAAAAAAGAAAAAAATACATGATGATGTTAGTAAAATATAAAAAAAAGAATAACATTAGTAATATTAAAAAAAGAATAACATTAAAAAAAGGTAAAGTTAATATTATAAAATAAAATATAGTTAGTAATCAGTACAATAAATTTAATGACAAAAATACAATAATTAATATACCTGTAAAATGTAATAAGAGTAAGAAGAAAATAGAAAAGAAAGAGTGTAAGAAAACAGAAAAAAAAGAGTGTATATTTTTTAAAAAATAAACAGAGTCACGTTTAGTTATTTATATGCATGTTAAGATCAGGTCACGTGATAAAGATCAGACCAAATTTTGATTGGTTAATAATAGATAAATTGAAAAACTATGTTGTAATTTTTCATCTCATATAGTTATATATATAGTAATCTTTTAAATTTGTATTAAAATTTACCTTGGACTTTTGGATACCTAATTTTTTTAAAAGCTTCTATTTGTATATTACATATGTCACGTGATATAATATTGTAAAATTTTGTTAATAAAATTTAGTATTATATGTATATTACTCGAATATGTTATGATTAATCGTGATTAATGTTACATTTGTAATACAAGTTTATGAAAAGTTTGTTCGAACTTTTCTTAATTGTGATCATGTTACAATTGTAATACAAGTTTAAGAAAAGTTCACTCAAATTTTTCTTAATCGTGATTATGTTACATTTGTAATACAAGTTTAAGAAAAGTTCGCTCAAATTTTTCTTAATTGTGATCATGTTATACAATTGTAATATAAGTTTAAGAAAAGTTCGCTCAAATTTTTCTTAATCGTGTACAGGTCAAATGATGTCAAATCAGCTATCAATTAGTTATCAATCGGCTATCAGGATTGATGAATAGTCAAACGAATCGATATTCAATTGGCAATAAATTGTACTACCTGATTGATGCCGGATGATGTCAAAAATTGGCACCAAATCGGGTTGCCGATTGAAAGATCAATGATCGTTGATTGATCGTTGATTGATGGTTGATTAATGGTCAAATTATGGTCAAATTATGGTCAATTGATGGTTGAAAGACCAATTTTTGTAAAATCATATAACAAATAATAAAATTTATTATAGCACATAATATTTAGAATTACAAATAAAATACATAGTATCTTTATTTATATTAATAAGTATTTAAATTAAAAACATTCATTATAATAATATGTTAGTATATGACTGATAAAGTTAGTAATATTTAATAAATAAATAATAAAGCGTAAATATAAAAAGTTAGTAATAATTATAATAAAATACACAAATACAAAAAGTTAGTATTATGAAGAGTTTTTAGTAAAATATAGAAAAAAGAATAACATTAGTAATATTAAAAAAAGGTAAAGTTAATATTATAATTTAATAAAAAGTGTATTTTTTTTTAAAAAATGTTACGAAATCTAAAAAAATTCTCTATTAAAAATATCTCATACAAACTCTTGGAAAACCTCAAAAAAAAAAATCTCTGAATCTTAGAAAATTCAAAAAAAAAAAATCATTTCCTACACAAATCTTGGGATATCTCAAAAAGATATCTCAAAAAAAAAAATTTTCTATCAAAAATATTCATATGAACCCTAAAAATTTCACAAAAAAGGAATCTTTACCAAAATATCCTATATGAACTCTTAGGAAATCTCTCTCAAAAAAATTTTCTATCAAAGAATCCCTCCTATCAGATATCCCATACGAACCCTTTCTATATGAACTCTTAGGAATTCTCAAAAAAATTTTCTACCAAAGATATCCCATACAAACCTTTACCATATGAATCACACTTGGAAAATCTTTATTAAAATATCCCATACGAACTCTTCCCACACGAACTCTAAAAAAATCTCTTAAAAAGAATTTTCTATCAAAGAATCCCATACGAACCCTTTCCATATGAACTCTTAGAAAATCTCTTAAAAAAAACTTTTCTATCAGATATCCCATACGAACTCTTTCCATAGTATGAACTAAGAAAATCTCTTAAAAAAAAATTTTCTATCAAAGAATCCCATACGAATCCTTTCCATATGAATCCTAAAAAATTTCACAAAAAAATTTTCTATCAGATATCCCATACGAACTCCTATACAAACTCTTAGAAAATCTCTTAAAAAAAATTTTCTATCAAAGAATCCTATACAAACCTTTTCCATATAAACTTTTAGAAATCTCTCAAAAAAAAATAATCAATCCCATGCGAACGCTTCCCATATGAACTCTTGGAAAATACGAACTCTTCCCATATAAACTTAAAAAATCCTAAAAAAAAAATTTTCTATCAGATACCCATATGAACTCTTAAAAATCAAAAAAAAAAAATCTATTTATCAAATATATCCTATATGAATCTTAGAAAATCTCTCGAAAAAAATTTCCTATCATATATCCCATAGACCCATACGAACCCTTCCCATATGAACTCTTAAAAAATCTCTCAAAAAAATTTTCTATCAAAGAATCCCATGTGAATCCTTTCTATACGAACCCTAAAAAATTTCACAAAAAAATTCTCTATCAGGTATCCCATACGAACTCTTCCCATATGAACTCTTAGAAAATTTCAAAAAAAATTTTCTATCAGATATCCCATATAAACCTTTCCCATATGAACACTTGGAAAATCTTTATCAAAATATCCTATACGAACTCTTCCCACACGAACTTTAAGAAAAACTTTTAAAAAAAAATTTTCTATCAAAGAATCCCATATGAATCTTTTCCATATGAACTTTTAGAAATCTTTTAAAAAAAATTTTCTATTAAAAAATCCCATCCCTAAAAAATTTAAAAAAAATTTTGTATCAGTTATCCTATATGAACTTTTCTGAACTCTTCTGAACTCTTCCTATACGAACTCTTAGAAAATCACAAAAAAAATTTTCTATCAAAGATATCTCATATGAACCCTTACCATATGAACACTTGAAAAATCTTTATTAAAATATCCCATATAAATCCTTCCCATACGACTCTTAGATAATCTTTTAAAAAAAATTTTCTATTAAAGATATCCTATATGAACGCTTCCCATATGAACTCTTGGAAAATACGAACTCTTCCCATATAAATTTAGAAAATCCCAAAAAAAAAATTTTCTATCAGATACCCATATGAACTCTTAAAAATTAAAAAAAAAATCTATTTATCAAATACATCCTATACGAATCTTAGGAAATCTTTCAAAAAAAAAATTTCCTATCAGATATCCCATAGACTCATACGAGCCCTTTCCATATGAACTCTTAGAAAATACGAACTCTTTCCATACAAACTCTCTCAAAAAAAAATTTTCTATTAGATATCACATACGAACTGAACTCAGAAAATCTCTTAAAAAAAAATTTTCTATCAGATATCCCATACGAACTCTTTCCATATGAACTCTTAGAAAATAAAAAAAATTTTCTATTAGATACCCTATACGAACTCTTAGAAATCTCAAAAAAAAAAGAATCTCTATTTATCAATACGAATCTCAGGAAATCTATCAAAAAAAATTTTCTATCAGAGTTTAAAATGGTTTATAAATAGAACGTTATTATTGAAAAAATCTAAAAATCTGCTAATATATAATAAGCCAATTAGCAACCAATCGGTTATCAATCTGATATGTGACCTATTGATACTGGTAAATTCAACCGTACATCAATCAGCCATCAATCAGTCATATGACTAGTTGATAACCGATTTGGATTTTATACCTGATTGATGACTGATTGAAAGAATCAGTCATCAATAGGTAACTAATCGATTACCAATTAGTCACATGACCGATTGGTGACCGATTTGACTCCATTCGACCTGTGATGATTAAAAAAATTATTTTTTTGTTTATTAAGAAATTGCTATGAAATATTAGTAAAAAAATACCAAAATCATTATTACTAGCATTTTTTCATATATAAAATTACTGAAACTGCTTAATAATTAAATGTATCAGTTTTTTTATATATATACAAGATTCAGGTTAGATTAAGTATTCAAATTGACCTGAGTATTATAGATCACACAGGTCGAAATTAGTTAAATAGGGTATCAATAGAGTATCAATAGGTTATCAATCGGCTATCAATAAGCTACCCTATTGGTAGCCTATTGAACTTGCGCCATAATCCGTCACCAATCAGGTAGGCTGATTGATTGCCGATTGATAACTTATTGATAACCTATTAGTATCCTATTGGTATTTTTATTAAATAGGGTATCAATAGGGTATCAATAGGTTATCAATAGGTTATCAATCAGCCTGCCTGATTGGTGACAGATTATGGCGCAAGCTCAATAGGCTACCAATAGAATAGCCTATTGATAGCCGATTGATAACCTATTGATACCCTATTTAACTAATTTCGACCTGTGATCAGCTCAAGACAATTACCTAATTCTACAATCTATTTAGAGTTTTAGAATTAATAATTAAGGTTGCTGGGCAAAACTAGGTAGTTTAAAATACTGAAAGAGTAAAACTTGACAAAACTATATTAAAATTTTAGTAAAAAATTAGCAAAACTTGACAAATATCAAAACTTATAGTAAATCATATTAAATAGCGAAACAATAGTAAAGTATTATTAAAAAATCAGTAAAACTAGAGTTTAGACGTTTAGCCAAATTTAAAATTAGTTTAAGCAGGCAACCTTACTAATAATTCTGATGCATTTATATCTAAAAATAAAAAATATCAAAATTATTAATTTTGGTATTTTTTTTTAATATTTGTTTAATCCAAATATATGTTAGATTAACAATCAGGTCAGATAACTAACTAATGCTGACCCGATCTAAATTTGAGTTATAAATTTGATAACTTGATTCAAATATTTTATTTTTTTATAAAAAAATTCCAGATTGATCCAGAATTTAACAAATAAATTCAGATTGATCTAAATTGAATCACAAATCATAAAATTTCATTCAGATTGCATCTCTATTAAATATTATGTTCATGTTATATATAAAATTTATATTAGTAGATACTGTATAGTTCTGAAATTAAGCACCCTTTTTTTGTTATAAGAGTGCTTAATTTCAGGTGATTTTTTAATTTTATTGTTCGAACCAATTCAAAGTACCTACAAAAATTCTTTTCCTGAAGTTTTGATAATTCTGATAATTTTTTAAACCAATTTATCATTCGGTAAATCAATTAGATGATTGGATTGTACAATGAGATCTAATTAAAATGTCCCTTGTAATGCAAATTGATGCAAAATATTTTTTATTTTGTTTTTCTTATTCCTGATACCACAGATTGCTAAACGAAAGAAAACTATCAAATGCAACTAAAATTTTTATACTATCGAACAAAAAAGAAAAGTTGTTACTTTTGCTAAAAAACACAGAAGAAACAAAGCAGTAAGACATTCACTAGTCAAAATCAATTCTATCAGGTACATATCAAGGACTTATATATTGGCGGCTAATCAAATAAATATCAGGTATTTTTACATATCGGGTACCTGATTTATTACATTTCAAAATATGCCTAATTACCAAAACTTTGATATCTAAACTATTAGTCACTGATATGTTATTTAATATATATCAGGCATAGTTCTATTTTACACATATTAGGTACTTGATATGTGATACAAATTTTAATACGTTAGATTTCATATTATATAACGTATTAAGAAATTTTTTAGAGTTTACTTCTTTATAGGTTTTTCTTTTTAAAAATTTTTAATTCGTTTAATGTAGTTAAAAAATTTTTATTGTCTTATTTGTTGAATGTATTATCAAGTTTATAAATTTTTTGTAAAGTGTTTAAAAGTATAATTATTATTGTTAATATTTTTATTTTATTACGTATTTTATTACAATAAATTAATAAAAAAGTTACAGTCATTTATAATACAATTTTAAGAAAAGTTTGCTCAAACTTTTCTTAATCGTGATCATGTTAAGATCAAGAGGAACAAGGGAAACTGCAACCTAAAATAAATAAAAGAAACGTTAAAACTGTTTTTTTAATATTCAAAAAATATCCCACCCTCCTTTCTTACATTTCAAGTCTGGAGTTCAGCAATCTGAAAAAAATAAAGAAAGAAATGTTAGTAACGTTTCTTTAACATTAAAAAAAAATCACCATCCTTTCCAACTTACATTCCCAAGTCTGATTCGTTCAAGAAGGCCGGCAACCTAAAAAAATAAAGAAAGAAATGTTAGTAACATTTCTTTAATATTAAAAAAAAAATCTCCTACTCTTTCTAACTTACATTCCCAAGTCTGGTTCATCCAAAAAGGCCGGCAACCTAAAAAAAATAAAAAAAGAAATGTTAGTAACATTTCTTTAATATTAAAAAAAATCTCCTACCTTTTCTAACTTACATTTTCAAATCCAGTTTATCTAAGAAGGCCAGCAACCTAAAAAAAATAAAGAAACATTAGTAATATTTCTTTAATATTAAAAAAAATCACCACTCTTTTCAACTTACATTTTTCAAGTTTGGGAGTCTGGCAACCTAAAAAAAAAATAAAAAAAAAATTACGGTTTAGAAAACTGTAAAAATAGATTGATCATAATAATCAATGATCATTAAATTAAATTAAAATGCCAAAACTATTGCATGTAAATGCCAAAAGGTTTTGGCAGTTTAGCAAAAATGAGTTTGATCACGTATTTTGAAAATATGAAAGATTATTTCAAGATTTTATATTGTAAATTAATAGATTAGTTCTCTCAATTTGATCTATAGAAAGATTTTAGTAACATTTTGGAAGAATCAGCAGTATTAGATCTAGGGTTGCAGACATATCTTTAGGTAACTACCTAATACGTCAATACGTCATGTCGTAAGGGGTGTGCTACCTTTTAGATGTTTTTGCCGTATATATGTATGTGGTAGTAAGGTAGTAGTCACATGTGACGTATCATATGTCGTATGCTGTATTATATGTTGTATACTGTATTATGTGCCATATGCCGTATCACATCATATAAATAAATCTAGTCAAAATATCAAAAATATGTAGATCTTTAAAAATTTTTTGAAAACGAAAAAAAATTATTTATTTATATCCAAATATCCAATATACTATTTAGTATTTATACTAATAAAAATGTTATTATATTATAAAATATTAAAATCGTTACAAAATGTTATTCATATTATAAAATTATTATAAGTGAATAAAGTGATAAAAAAATATAAAAAGTTAAGATTTATGTTTTTCTGGAATCTGTCAGATTCCTTTCAGTATCTCTTTCACGTTCTATAAATCCATTTAATACATCATTAGGATCATAATCCAAATCAGCTGGATCTAAAGGTTGTTCTTGTATTGGAGTAATATCAGAACCCATCTCTCCATTAGTATCATGACTATCATCAACAGCTGTCAAATCAACAATATTACTAATGGCCAATTCAGTATTTGAAAAATTTTCCGATGGTGAAATTTGATTTAAATTATTATCTCCATCAAAATTCACAGTATCATCGTTCTCCTTTAAACTAATAATGCTATTAACTGAAGCAATATTAGTACTTTCTCTTAACTCACTTTCAGTAAGATCCTTACTCATATAACTTAATTCCTTTTGGATATTATTCATATAGTAAGACCAAATTTTTGCTATAGCTTCAAGTTTTTTTAAAGTCAAGTTAGTTTGTCTATCACCCAAAATCCAATTAAGAGTTGAGAAATTTCTTTCACAATTTGCTTGAATTGGGTTAATAGAAAAAATTCGACAGGCAAGTTCAGGCAAATGTCGTGGCTGTATTTTAATTAATTTCCACCATACGTTTGGAGATTCAAGTCCAGAAATATAAGGAAGATCAAAAGGAGCAAGCTTTAATTCAAACCTACGAAGTTGAGCAATTAATTCTTCACTTTTCTTGCGAGTATGACCAAGACTTTGCCACATTTCAATTGCAGCTAAGGCAGCTTTATGAAAAGCTTCATCTTTTAAACCTTTGCCTGTTGATTAAACAAAAAACTTTATTAATTATATTATTTGAGACTTTACAAATCATAACAATTATATAACCTCGATAATATGGATGAAGATAATAAGCCAAAATATAAAGGGGATGTAAAAATTCTTCAAATCGATAATTAAAAATGTTAACAGAAAAAGATTTGAAGGCATTGGTACTTGGTAATTGATGTATTGCATTGGCCAATTTAATAAGATGGACGAAGCAATCAGATAAAGTAGCTTCATTTGCCTCTAAAAGATTTATACATTCTTTTATTGGCTTCCATATAGAACGAACTGATCGACATATGGAAAAAAAAGATTCATCCTCCATTAAAACAGCAACCTCATTGTTTGTAATAGAATTAGCATGCTCTCTAAGAATCTGAAAATTTGAAAATTTAGTAAAATATTTTTTAATATTTTTAATTTTCATTATTATTAATAAACATTTTACTTACCCAATCAAACACTGGTCGAGCTCTTAATAAAGCATCCGTTGTCATAAATAAAGACCCCCAACGTGTTTTCACCCAAGTTTGTAATCCGCCTCCTTTGATTTTCATATTGGTAAAATCTTGTTTTAAAAGAGCATTACTAGCATGTGATGTACTAAAATATCGATTAATTTTACCACATTCATTAATAAATTTTTTAATAGGTTCAAGTTTGACCAAGTCAGATGCAATCAAATTGATTGCATGAGCTGCACAACGTATATTCCATATATGTGGATATGTTTGGTGAATATTTTGTCTTGCAACTCGGCAATTAGAAGCATTATCAGTAACAATTGCGGCAAACTTCTCACTGCCAAGTTTTTCAATAATACTAGAAATTTCTTCCGTTAAAAATTCACTTGTATGTGAATTTGACGAATAATCATATAAACCAATCAAATATTCCATTCGAGTATCGGTCGTGACTATGTAATTATAAATTGATTCCATTTTTGGAGTAGTCCAACCATCTAATGCTATCAGAATTCAGAAATAGAATTTAAAATAAATATCAGTATCAAATTTCCAGAGAGATTATTAACATTTAAATTTTTTAAAATCAATAAGTTGCACATGTAATAATTAATTAATTCATATTTACCTAAAGTAAGATTATCAAATTGTTCCAAATCATGATCAATAGCCAAACTCACTCGTGTATATTCTTCTGTAATAAGACGGTCAGAAAGAGTAGTTCGTGATAGTGGGGAATAACCAGGATTTAAATCTTTAAAGAGATCTAAAACAAATGGGTTTTCAATTACATTAAATGGAATACCAGCCATGACCCAAGCCTTTAAAATCTTTTTATCAAGTCGGTCAACAACAAATTTGGGTAAAGACTGATCAGACTTATAATGATCAGTTATTTGTGTTTGAGTTGAATAAGGTGGTTGTGAAGAAAGTAATTTTTGGTTATTACGAGAATAGATTGTTTGTCGGTTAGCTATATTTTCACGCCAATATCTTGATATCTCTTCAGGACATTGTATACATTCATTTGCCAGGTGCACTTCCATTTTTTGTGGCTTTCCCCTTGACCATTTTGTTTTACAATAGAAACAAATAGCTTCATAATGTCCATTATTCTTTTGTACACCTTTTTCATAATATTCCCAGATTTCTGAGAAGGGCTTTGTATTTTTTGGAGTCTTTGACAATTTTATTTTTTTGTTATTATTTGGTGTTGTATTTTCTTCGCCTGAAGAAACTATAAGTTTTTCATTTTCATTAATAACTGGTCTTTTACCCATTCCTGAATTGCTTTCTCCACAATTCATAATTCAGAAGTAAAGAGAATAAAAAAAAAAGTTGCGAAACCATTACATTTTACTTGTGTTAATTTAATTTCGTGACATGCTACAAGTATAGTACATCATATGATATGTCATACGTCAGATATTTGTCATACGTCAAGATATATATCATACGTCAAGAAATATGCCAAAAGTCAGTGGTTGTGGCAAACGGCACATGTGACGTATTGCCGTGACGTATGCTGTAAGGTAGTTACCCTCAAGAAAAGATATGTCTGCAACCCTAATTAGATCTGTCACGCCTAAATGTACCTTTTTTAAAAATTTATTGGAGAATTTCATCATTACATTATTACAATATTTTATATAATATATGATGACGGATTATTTATTTAATTAATACTTTAATAAAAAAAAATGAATGTTTATTGAATAAAAGCAATTTATTATAATAAGCTTTAATTACTTATAATTAAGGTCAAATTTTTTAATTTTAGTTGAATATAGGCCAAATTGCATCAAGGCATTTTGTAACGAAGAAACTCGTCTAGAAATGGTTTTGAATTTTATGATAAATTTATTAAATCAAATTATAAAATAGTAAAAATATTAAAATAATAATTAGATGACTATATAAAATATATATATATTTAATAAAAAAAAATAATAATAAAAGATAATAAAAAATAAAAAATAATAATAATAAAAATAATAAAAAAAATAGTATCTAAAAAACACTTTCTCATCGATCTCTGTACCAAAATTTTACAAAAAATTATTTTTGAAAAAGTGATATATAAAAGTCCTTTATTTTAATCATGACTAACAAAAGAAGTGCTTGTCTTGCTAATAAGGCTGCTACAAGCCAACTCAAAGTGGTTGTACTTGTTGAAAAATCCATCGTTGTTATTCCAGCTTTGAGTATTACGTCCAATACTTCTTCTCAGCCAACTAACCATGGTGCCTCCGCCAGAAGCCCCTCTATTACTGTTAAAAAAGAAATTATGACCTTGAAAGCTGAACCTACTCTAGCAGAAGAGCAAGCTATTGCTAAGGAAATAGCTCTTACTTCCAATTTAGAATCTGAACGTTCTCTCGCTAGTGACCTCTTTGCTGAAAAAAATAACGGTCCACTCGAGGATGGTACCGATCATCCAGTTTTCAAACTGCGCCTAGACCGTATTACTTTCAAACAATTTGATAATTCTGTTAAGAAACAAACCACGTTCACCTGCTATGCCTCTGACTCAAATGAGGATGCCATGGTGACCGATCCACCAAATCAAGGGGATCAACAAACTTGTTCAAACAGGTTATTTAAAAAAAGATAAATCCAGAACATCGATCAATAACCATCTGATCTGAAAATGGATGTAGATCAAAAACCAGCCTTTCAACAAGTTAATGATAAACCTGTTGATCAACCTGAAGTTATTACTATTTCTGACGATGAAGATAGTTTCATTCTCATCCCCCCAATTGTTTATTGTCTATACTGAAAGCAACAATCTCCCACATGTAAGGAAGACTGATAAAGCACACGAAGTGCTAAAATTACTACAACACTACCCAGGTTTCGAATATGCTAAACCTGCCCACCAGTCCATACGACAAGAAAATGGCAAAAATAAGCTTATCAATATTATCAAGGCTATTTTTAGCAACGAGGATAGCTATAATAAAGTTCTGCAAGAACGATTCCATACTAAAATCAACGAAGAAGACCAAGATGGTAATATCATGAAAAAAGATACCGCTTTCCAATTTAAATTTGCGATGAAAGAAAAACCGCAGAAAAATAAGGAAGAAATCGATAATGAAAAAGAACGTACAATCCAAGTATTCGATATCCCGCTTTATACTGAAAAGAAAACAATTCAGAACTCCTTCAGTCTTCTTGGTGAAATTGTAAAAATTAATACACGAGCCCAAGGATAATACCAAAAAGCTTATATTACATATAAAGATGCGAATTCATTTTAACAATTCTATCATAAATGGTCACACTTCATCGGCAAAGAATATGTCAGAGTGATGCCCATCCTTCTATCAGAAGAACAAAGAGACCAACGAAAACAACACAGTCTTCACCTATCAGGCTTACCCATAGGAACGACAGCCATTAATTTAAAACCAATTTTAGATGAGATGAATGTGATGACTTGCTTTATACCAAGAAACCCATTTCACTACAAACCTTTCACTTACGCTTATGTCAATTTCAAAAATGAAGAAGACAAAAAAATTGCGATGAAGAAAAAGTTCAGTATTAAACAGAGCAAAACAGATAAACCCTTGTTTATATCAGATCCTACTATCAAACGTAATATTTGTAACAATTGTGGCAATCCAGACCATTTATACGCTGGATGCAACATCAAAAAACGTTCAAATAAACGTAATAATACGGTTAAGACTGCATGGAAAGGAAGGACTAAATTAACTGCTCAAAACAAAAATAGATTATATGCCCAAGTAGTTAAATCTAATGCAACCCCAACCAACCCTCATAACAGAAACAACGCCCAAAATCAGAACAAGAACAACCCCAGAGGAAAGAATCCTGCACACATTAACAACATTAAAGGCACTACATCCCACTCCCCAAATAATAAGTCTCAATTTCGAGGCAATCAAATGGGATCGACTAATCAAAACAAGAATCTCTCTGATAAACAACAACAATACCTACATTCACTCGTAGACAATCTTGTGAAAACATTAGAAATTCAGATCACTCAACAGTTCACTGAGCTCAGAAGTCATATTGACCAATTCGGTTTAACTATTAACTAATTCAGGAAAGAACAAGAAGAACGCCTCAAAAATATTGCAGCATCTGGTATTCCACACTCGCCTATAGCCAGATCCTGACTCCCTCAACTTCTTCTTCAAAAAATGATAAAAATGAACAAAATAAAAGAGTCAGAAAAGATCCAGCCTATGATGACTCCTCTTTTTCAGAAGAGGAACAACTTGAAAATATGCTACATACCTAACGCATGCTTGTACAAAAATTAGATCAAGCAACTGGCAGCCTTCAAGGAATGATCGAAGGTGCCATACAAAACTTTTTAGGCTTTGCCACTTCATCAACATCAAAACAACAATTTATTTCGTTAGAAGATAATGAGGAGTATCTTTCAATGGACAACGAAGAAGAAGAAGCTGATGTCGAAAGTAACATTGACGCTTAAATCTTCTTCATGCTACCATCAACTATCAGTGTGTAATTATGATGGACACCCAACAAAAAAACAAAAAATCAAAATCAATCAAACCCTTCTCCTCAAAACAGAAACAGAAAATTTCACTAAAACATGTTCTTCAAACACAAAAAATTAATTTTAGAATTGCAACTCTCAATATACAAACAATTAATCAAGAAAAAATCGTAGATGTAATGGAATATATGACAACCAATAATATCGACATACTCGGTCTAGCTGAAACTAACGTTAATAAAAATACATTAAAAACTCTAGAACATACAGTTCAAGACAAATTTAAATTATATTTTACGACAGAAGAGAAGAAGGGGACAGGTATCAGATTCTTAGTTAAAAAAGAGTTCATTGTTTATGTGCAACAATTCCAATATTTCAAAGGACGTATAGGCTTCATTGACTTCTATACTAAAAAAAAGAAAATCTGTATCGTCCAAGCATATATTAACGTACAAGACAAAGAAAAGCCACAAGTTAAAAGACTATACAAACAAATTGAACATTGGACAAACCAATGTCTGGACTCTTTCGTTAAAAACATTATTATAATGGGAGATTTTAACACCAAATGGAATGAATATGAATTTCTTGATGCACCACATTGGCGGCATGACATATTCGATTATTTCAAAAAACACTTCATCAAAGAATCAACCTCGGTTTTCTGCGATGACATCTCAGATATGTATACATACATTCCAAACAACCCAAATCACTCGCACAATAAAATAGATTATATATGGTGTAATATAGACCTTATGTTATCAACCATAGATAGTAAACCACAAGACGTTCAACCAGTTATTAAAACAGTCCATCAAATGATCACCCTGGACCTTTTCATGGATGATATTATTATTAATAAGAACAACATACAGAAACGCCAACCTCCGTCAAAGACAATTTATTGCTATGATGAAATGCAAAAAGCAGATGGAGAATAGAACTGGGATAAATTCAACAAAGATATAAGTGATTATTTGGATGACCCAAATATTAAACTTACGACCAACAAAATAAGAGGCATCAACTCACAAAAACAGCTAAATCAATTATGGAATTCTTTTAGAAAAGCCATAATGCATAGCGCTAAATGCAATATTAAACAGAAAAAGAAAAAGATTAAACAGAATCGCCATCTACTATACAATTCTGACCTAAAAAGAGATTTAAATATGTTAAAAGGAATGCTCAACAAGATTCATAGAGCAAAACTAGATTTTAATAATAGGTCAATAGAAAATAGGCAAAAAATAATAACTCACATCACCGCTTTGCATAGAAGAAGTGACGGTATTAGATCAAGTATCTTATTAAACTTCATTTCAATTGCGAAAAGGCACAATATTGCAATCTCTAGTTGCTTCTTACGTGATAAAACATTTTAATATAAAGAAATCATACAAAACACCATTATTATATTAGAGTCTAAATATATTAACGCTACATACGAATACAAGAAGAACATGATGGACACGTTCATACAAGAAAAGAATCAAAATTACAAAACAGATAAAAAGAAAATGATTAAATCTGTTTTGGAACGACCTCATACTTCACTATTTATTGACAAAGTTTATAAAAATGACAACAATGAAGATATTCTTTATACTGAAGAAAACGAAGTCAAAGAACAGACCAATCTTCATTTCCAAATGATAGCTGGCGCTATCAATTGTGAAAAAGATTTATCCCAATACTCTGAATGGCAAGAACAATATCAACCTAAACGTGACGTTCAATATACCATATATAGTGATTTAATGAAATATCTAACGCTAAACAAATGGATAGATAATGTTAAATCTCTCCCTAATAATAAAGCCTCTAGTCCTTCTGGTATATCTTACAAAATGCTAAAAAATCTGAATGAAGATAATCAATCCTTTTTACACGCCTTTATATATGTATGTATGGATTTAAACGATATACTTGTTGAATGGAAGAAAGCTACAATATACCCTATTCCTAAACTGAAACCTTTCTTCGCTAATTTAACAAATACTAGACTAATTACGCTTCTCAAGACCCCTCAGAAAGCTTTTATCAGTTTATTAAATAGACGTCTCAGTTGAATATTGAAGAATAACAATGTGCTCAAAGAAAATCAATTCGCTGCCTTACCAGGCAACTCCACCTTCAAGCCAATCCGCATGATTAATGAAATAATACAAGACGCGAAAGAAAATAATAAAGAACTTTGGCTTCTTTCTCAAGATCTAGGAAAAGCCTATGATCGTGTTAATATATTCATGCTGGAAAAGGTAATGGAACGTATAAAGATACTGTCTAATTTTATAAAGATAATATCTAGCCTCTTCAATAATCGACAAAATCAAGTAATTACCGCTTATGGATTGACTGACCTGTATGACATGTTAATTGGAATTAATCAAGGGGAAGTCATATCACCATTGTTATGGTGTATATACTATGATCCCTTACTATGTGAGATAGAACAAAGAAAACTTGGCTATACTTTAGAAGCACCAAAGATAGCCTTAAACAAATTTTACGGTGAAGATACATCTGATGAAACAGAAAAACTTACAATATCATCCAGTGCATATATGGATAACACTCAATGGCTAACTCCTAGCCAAAATAACTTAGAAAAAATACTCGAGATAGCAGACTCTTTTTACAAACTTAACAATATTCAAGTTAACAAAGAGAAGTCTGAACTCTTAGTCAGATACAAACAAGGAAGATACAGACCAAAACTTAAACCACATGAACCTGTTAATTTAAGGTTTGGATCTGACTCGATATTTATAATTCCTGTTTCACCTCAAAGTTCTATCTGCATATTAGGCGTCTATTTAGATGAAAGAAATACCTTTCAATCAACAATCAAACGAATTAATGATGAAATCAATGAATTACGGTATAAATACGCTAGAAAAAGGATCACCAACAAGCACATGATTTACATTTTCAACAGCGTTATTATCCCAAGAATTGAATATTGGTCACAGATCAAAGTGCTTACCAAAAAATTCATGGATAAGATTATGAATCGGTTTTTGTCAACATTCAAGAAAAAACTACAACTCTTGATAAATACATCTAACAAAATCTTTTTTAATAAGATCTATAATATTAAAAATATTGGCGACAATCAAGATCAAGCCAAAATTACTAACATCTTGATTCAAATCAATGATGCTTCAGTTTTAGGTAAAATCACACATTTAAGACTTAAGAACATTCAACACAAAGAATGGCTCCCCCCATCTTTATTGGTCATACTCCCAGATAAGATTGTCAAAAAGTACAAGAACAACTTCTTAATCGCATCGCTCAACCTATTAAAAAATCACAATATTTCATTGATTAATAATTCGTCACATGATTGGCTGATCTCTGGAGGATAAATATCGTTACTTCAAGTATTAGAAGATGCATATTTCCACTATCTATTTTTTTTTAAGAAATATCGAATTTTATTTCTAGAACAAATTCTTTCAGATGATGGTCTCCTATTAAATACTAATGAGATAAATGACAAATTCAACATACCAAATATTTTAGTGCTCAAATGGTATCGTAAAGTAATTATGATGTTGAACACAAATAAAGATATATTATCGTCCATTAATCGCATTTATAACACCAACTATATTAACTGTCTGATCACAATTCAACAATTCTCAAAAGAAAGCGAAGCAAACCAAATACGAAAAAATTATACTTCAAAACCAATCCTACTTAACACAGATAATTATCCCAACTATTATGTAGGCACCCCAAAGAAGAACGTAGATTTTGACACAAACTTCTTCACGTTAGAACATTATAATATCGATTCAGTAAATAACAATAACAAATTAGAAATAAGTCGTTGTCAAGGATGTAATAATACAACTTCAACCTATACACCCTTGCGTCCAAGAAGAGATCAGATACAAGAATCCTTCTGTAATATTGAATGTAATATTTCCAATACGTCTATTTTATATATGGATCAATGCACGACTGTAACAAGGGACAAATATCGCCTCATTCCCATTGACTTCAACTCACATCTGCACCAAGTGATTAATTCAACATCCAGAATTAATCTGCCGACAATCAGAGATAATAGAACTAACATTATTCTTAAACCATATAGTATAGATAAACAATTACTCCAACATTTTGAATACAATTCTAAATTAGAAGCGTTACACATTGTTCAACAACATCTTAAAGAAGAGGATACTTTATCCTTTTACACTGATGGCTCATTGATTAATGCCAATATCCAAGCCGCTTCAATGACCGCTGGTTTTATACGTGTCTCTGACACAAACGACATCACTCACTCATTTACAACTACAATAGAAAACTGGCCTTCATCCCTTAGGGCTGAACTTTTCGCCATTTTACTATCACTTATCGTATCACCATATGGATGTCAAGTAGATATTAATACTGATAGCCAAAATTTGATCAATATTATTCAACGCATTTATAACAATCCTACCTTCTCAATTAGAGATTATTTTCGCCTTCCTAATAATAATATAGTTATTAACAATATTGTCTCAATTATTAAAGCAAAAAATTTAACACTTTGATTTAACAAAGTTAAAGTACACAACAACGATTATTTTAACGAGAGGATTGATCAGGAATGCAAAATTGCACACTACGACTCAACTCCCACCCTCGTGATTAAACAACAATATTTTGACAATATTCAGTTTATACCACAATGGGGTTCTATACCCATTAAACGAAAATTAAGGAAGTTTATTACAGATAGTTCTAACATTAAAAATTATTTATCCTTTTTACATTTACCATAAAATTACAAATACAAAGACGCCGTTGATTGGGATGTTACATTATGGATATTGTGCAATAATGGTGAAAAAACAGAGACTAACTTTGAACAACATCATAAAATGATCTTCAAATATAAACTATTATTAGAACAATTAGCTGTTCTAGAAAAAACTAAATGCCAATATTACGATATATATCAAGACTCTGATTGTCCTTTATGTGCTGAAGAAAAAGAAACTTTTTCTCATATTTGGTTATGTCCGTACTAAATAGAAACTTTTAGACAATTATATAACAATTTCAAAAATACGTTAATTTTTGGAATTTTAGATCTAACAACTAATATCTTCGCTCAACAATTAAGTGATCAATTTGATCTCTTACTATTTACAAAAAGTTTTCACCCTAGCAATATCATATTTTTAGACATTATTAAAGGATTTGTCCCTACAACACTAGTAGAATGGATACAGAAGTATACTAATGCAACCCAACATCGTAATCTTTTAATCAAAGCCTTTGACAAATTATATGAAGATTCCCTGGAACTCTAGAAATCACGATGTGAAGCATTTGCTTCAATCGAACACATGTGTGGTATTACACAATATATGAAACGTGCTATTTCATACAATACGAAATATAAAGAACCTTTTACTTCTTATTATAATATTAATTCTTTTTTTGATTATTCTTCTTTTAATATAGAATATATAGAATAAATAAATTTATTGATTAGATTTAACGTAACATATATAGATTTATTTGCATTCCATACTCTGTAATGCTTAGTATTATTTTTCCTTAACGTTTATTACACCTTAGTTTATTTACTAGATATTTAGTTAAACATTTTTAATAATTTTTGGGGGGGTTATAGGATAGGTTGTTACAATTTTCTCCCTTAATAGAAAATTGGGATTAATAATCCAGCAGGGTGGGTCTACTTGATTCGTCAAGCGCTGGTATCATAGTTTAGCTAATTCAGTTTTGTAGTGGGTTATAGTTCCATAGTAAAAACTTTACCACTGACTCACTCCATTTGAAGTATTTAATGTAATCTCTTCGTATTTTATGTTAACTTGTCAATAAAAATAAAAATAAAAAAATAAAAATAAAAATAAAAAATAAAAATAATAAAAATATAAAAATATAAATAAAAAATAAAAATAAAAATAAAATATAAAAAATACAAAATAAAAAAAAAAATAAAAATAAAAAAATATAATTTACAGATTCTGAGGCCACTGATGCGTAGTGTTTCTACACCGCCTATGACTGTGGTGGTTCTCTAAGAAATATATATAAATTTAGAACTTAAATAACTTAAATATAAATTAAAAAAATTCTTAATAATTACCAGGTCTGTCCCAAAACCTTGTGCGAAACTGCCTATAATATCTTTCTTCTTTCTGGGATTACCTTCCATTTTGCGCATCATTCCTCCATTCACAGAAATTCTAAAAATATTAATACTATTAATTTTTTATTTTTTTTTATTTTTTTTTTATGGTTTCACTGGTCAAAATCGATGCTATCAGGTACATATCGAGTACCTACATATCGGTGATTAATCAGGTATATATCAGGCTTTTTTACATATTGGGTACCTGATTTATCACATCTTAAAAATGTGCCTAAAATTTAATCTCTGATATGTTATATCAGATGCCCGATATTTGTATGAAAATTCAAAAATTATTATATATATCGGGCACTGATATTTGTACGAATCTTTTAATTTTTCTTAATTAATGAACGTTTGCTTACATTTTATTTTTTTTTCCTTTTATATCTTCCTTTC
Organism: Rhizophagus clarus; assembly: GCA_015698045.1. Lineage (NCBI taxonomy): Eukaryota > Fungi > Glomeromycota > Glomeromycetes > Glomerales > Glomeraceae > Rhizophagus > Rhizophagus clarus. Next base: position 135,799 of record BLAL01000225.1, read on the forward strand.
TTCTCCGTCTCAACTTGATTGGATTGATCAGATCCAATCATTATAAAATTTTTTTATCAATTGTCTATCATAAAAAAAAAATTCTTTTCTGGTTTTAATCTGATTTTTTTATTCCTTTTCTGGTTTAAGCCAAAATTATTTTTTTTTTATTTTCTTTTCAGTTTTGAACTGGAATTTACTTTCTTTTTTTTGTAAGTATTGCCAGACGAATTATATGAACCCGTCCATATGTGTCAAACCTCATTAAGAATGAATATTAACCACAATTTTTCCAATTAATCTATTTATCATATTTTTCTAAAATTAGTACTGATAAAAATTTTGTGACATAACGCCAATTTTCATTTTCACGTTTTATTGATTTCACACGTTTTCTCAAAAATCTTTTTTTTTTCTAATAAGTAAAGTTGACATTATATATAAACTATTTGGTCTACCATCTAACTTTTGCGTTCCTTCTATTTTTCGCTCAGTATGGGTCGTCAGTCACAAGATAGGAAAAAGAAGTTTCGAAAGTCAATACAAAAAATATGTGCAAGGGGCGAGAAAATTTGCTAAACGCATAAATGCCATAAATGCAAATCGATAAGCGCGCTATAAAGTGCATATTGAACTTGAGCGTGAAGAAGTACCTGAGTGTGAAGTAGATGATAATGGCAAGTATTCCTTGGGTTTATGCTTGGCCATGATTATATTTTTGTTTAGCGGTCTTGTGCATCCAATGGTTATCAATCTTGCATTAGCTTTTTGTGTTGTATCCCCATTCTATTTAAGTAAACAGTTCCAGAAAATGGGTAATGCTTTTCACTAACACTGGAAAATACTTTTTTTTTCCTTTTTTTAGATAACAATTCCAACATCAACTTGTAGATCGTTAGTTCATTATCATTTTATAAGTATTCAAGTGGAATAAAAGTTTTTATACTGTATCAATAATTTATTTTAGACGGGTTGTGTTATTAATTAAATTTTTATGTTTTTATTAGAGGAGAATGATGTAATGATCTTATTATTTCACTACTATCTTATAATAAAACATATTTCTTCACTGTTTAATTTGTACTCTCCATGATTATGTTTGTATAATTTTTCAATAATTGAAATACATATGTAGGGTAGGATCAACCGTATTGTTGATTGTACTCCATATATAGTGTGATTAGTGTCATGTAATGCAAAAAATCATGTTTCTTTAACTCATGTTTAAATTCGTGATGAATTCGTGCTCAATTTGAGTTGATAAAATTATTACAAAATCATTAATTTTATTAAATTTATCAGAATTTTTATACCTAATTAAAGATGATTAACATAAAATTCACTAACAATTTTATTATAACATTACTGACTTTTTTGTTAATCTTGGATATTTTATTTTGAATTTAAATTGTTCGCTTTGAACTTGAGTTGAACTTGAATTCAACTTGAGTTTAACTTGTTTGCTCAAGTGTATTGTGAATCTGTAATTATTAAATTGTGATATGATATTTGTATATTGTAGATCATTAAATATTATCATAGAATTTCATGGAACTTAGAAAACAGGACGTTAGTGTAACATACTATACATTAAATTTTCTATTCAAAGATATTATTGACAAATATTTTCCTTTTCCTACATTTACGTGTTTGAATTTTATAGCATGACATAATATTCTATGGACCGCTATTAGTGAATCACAACCTTCCTCGCAGTGTTCAGCTTTCCATAGCTCTGTGTTTGATATTTCTGGCTCCATAAATCTATGCTTAAACCAAATGTCAGAGGAAGGTGCGTTTTTATACCACTTGACATATGCCAGGAGATGAGTTTTTGGTCCTTCAGGTAATTTAAGCGTATGTTCAAAGTAATATTGAACCTCTCCTAGATATATGTCAGTTGATTCATCATTAAATGCTTTCTATTTTGCAAGAATGGTCAAATTTTTTTTATGACGAGCCAAAATCATGGATCCAAAAATTGGCACCAATTTGTAATCTTGCATATTGATTGATTTGTAGATCCATGAATCCTAATATCTCATCCTTTTCTTTCTCGTATAATATTTGATATCATTCACACAGAAACTCTCGCAATTCCAAAGGCATAACAACCCTTAAATATGATGGTTTAAGGAATTGTCCCGATATTGCTTCAGTACCATAAATTTTGGAAAGCGTAGACGTGTTATGTCTCATGGATAAGAAATGGTTTAGCTCTTCTCTTTCTGTTGTAACTGCCAAACTACCTACATCTTTTTTTGGTACAAGAAAGCAAAGAGATTTGCCTAAAAGATTGGACGACCATTTATGCGTTAAATAATAATCAACTTAGGTATTTTTAAGGACAATTTTCATTAATTCGGGCTCTATTTGCCAGTTACTGTTGGGATATAATTCTATTGATAATGGAAGTTTTTTTCTTTTTTTTTAAAAAAAAGGACTTGAAGACACAAAAACAATTAAGTACATTACCTATATATCCGTTAAGTCTCTCAAATAGAAAAAGCCAAAAACTATATATAGGTCCATAATCACAACAGCAATCAGCAATATGAAGCGAAAGATGTATGTTACTTGTTATAAATTCTGGCCCATATGTATTTTCTATGAGGTGAGCCATGTCTTTTAATCTTTTTTGTGCTTCTTTCAAATCATCTTTGATAATAATTCTCGTTACTAAAAGATTACAAGCCTGAACAAAACGACCTAAAATCTTTCTATCATTATTATCCAGCATATCCCATAGAATATTTGTTGAATAGATCATAATGAACGTCTTCCATTGATCAGCAGTTAAATTGGAAAAACCTTCACTTCCAATTGCAATTTTTGGAGGAATGCGACTAATATCAAAAGATAATTTAACATGATCCATTCTACTTTGTGCCACCTGAAGTTGTTCCATGCTTAATTTTTTCTGGTTCACAAAAATAGATTTAAATATCCATTTTGCTACACCAAGGAAGAGGCAATGCATTGGATCTACTGCAGCAAAACATACAGGATCCATATATGGAAGACGAAGCAATTCAGACTAGCGTACACCATGTTCTTTGAAGTGGTTTTCTCTAGAACTCTTTGAATTGCATTGCAACCATTCATGTGCATGTTTTCTATGTGATTCTGCTGTACTTATTTCATAGGTATAATCTTCTCCATAATGAGTTTTCTTATACTCTTCACTATAAATACTACGTTTCTCACACCTATGGCATTTCATTACTGCAGATTCATGTCCAAACAGCTTTCAGGTGGCTGGTATGTCTGATAATCCAACAATTAATGCAACTTTAATGTCTAAACCATCAGGGCACTGATAGGTTTTTGGAACCCTCCAACCTTTCCAGAGATCTAGAAGTTTATCTACAATAAGGGCTAAATAATGATTTATATGTTCTAATCCCACCTCTTTTAGCCCTAGTAAAAAACCCAAATATATAGTATTTTTGGGTTTATTTCTTTCAGATCTCGGAAGGTTACAGACTGATGCATAAATAGCACCAGTATTGTGTTAAGTATAGGTGAAAAGTTGGAACCAATCAAGATTAAAGAAAAGACCTAGATGGGTTGTGGCAGTTTCTGATGTAAAAAAGGTACTACCATCAAACAGAAAGGTTTTTCATACTTTACCATCATAAATATCTGAGTAAAGATTAACTCCTTCTCTTCGAACCCCTGATAATTTCAGCATATTTTCAAACCCAGGTCTTTGGTATAGCATACTCAATTGCTGACGAATGCTTGGTTTTGAATATAACATATGAGGTACAGCAATTGGTTCACCTTTTCTTTTTTTAAGGACAGAAAGTGGGTTGTTGCATTTGTTTCAGTGACTGGGTACTGGATTAAATAGGAATTCTTCATTTAAGCAATTCATTATAGCAGCTTTTCCTTCCTCCTTATATTCAGCAATATTTTTAACATTATGCAATTTATAGCAATTATTATATATGGCTAACTTCATTTTTGGCTGAAAGATACTTAACATTTTTTTTGCCATATATAAAGATTTAGCAAAATTTTTGAATTGCAATTTGTTTAAACAAGTAAGTATAATATTCAAGAATTTTATTAATGCTTCAAGTGCTATATCAGGAAGTCTAAATCTTTGTTGAAATTTAAATACTCATAGAATAATTTCGGTCTCAATAGAGTCATTTAAATTTTCTATAACGAATTCTTCGTCATTATCGTCATCATCAATTTTAGGGTATGCAAAAAAATTTCTTATATCATTATCCTTCTCCTCCTCTTCTTCCTGTTCTATATTATCATCATCTTCTTCATTTTCTTTTTCCTGATTTATACTATTATCATCATCCTCATCTACTTCTTGAAAAATATAATCCTGATCTATATTATCATTTCCATTATCAAGCATAAGAGCTGGAATACGAAAGTTTGATGAAAACAATGTATGTATATTTTCATTATTATTATTATTATTATTTGGTTCAGGATTTTTATTATTTGATTGAAAAAAATCAGGATTTGGACTTGATGTACGATAATTATCTCTTTTTTGTTTTTTTGGTATGTTTGAATTTACCTCTGTGGGATTTTCATTATGAATAATAGAGGATTTTTTTGTTTTCTTGCCATAATAATATTTTCCTGATTTTTTCTTGCAGCATCCGATTTTTACAAATTTTCATCATTTAAATGTTTTTCCTGAGTACGAGAATCAACTTCTATACCTTCATAACAAACACAATCATACAGATAAAAATACCTTTTTTGGGGTTTTATTAGGTTAGTCACAGATATTACAGAAGCTTTAGAAGTATACGAATGATTTTTTTGGAACTTTACTAGATCATTTACAGAAGTTTCAGAGGTTTCTTTTTTTTGAAATTTATCAAGTCAGCTACAAAGGTTTCAGAGGTTTCAGAATACTGCTTTTTTTTGGGCTTTATTAAATCAGCCACAGAGGTCTTGATTTTAGATTTTGTATTATTATTCATTTTACTATTACTAATATGTTTAATATCTAGTACTGTATTTTATTAAAGAAAGTTATTAACTGTATTTTATTAAAGAAAATTATTAATAAAAAGTTATTAACTGTATTTTATTAAAGAAGTTATTTTATTAAAGAAGTTATTAACTATATTTTATAAAGTTATTAGGTAAAAGACGCGAATATGATGCGATCTGAAAGGTACATGTGAACAAAACAAACGCAAATATGATGCGAATCTGAAAGGTGCATGTGAATAAGACAAACGCGAATATGATGCGATCTTGCATGTGAGCAAGAATTGCAAAACAAAATTTTACGTGACACGTGAACAGAGATTTGTTATAAATACCTTCTATCCCCAAGTATTTTTGAAGATAGATTTCAACTTTTATTCAAAAGATGGATAGTGATCAGGAGTCATCCTCTTCGTCCTCATCTTCATCCTCCTCTTTGCACCAAAAGATGGATAGTGATCAGGAGTCATCCCCTTCGTCCTCATCTTCATCCTTCTCTTTGTACCCAACCTCCTCTATTTATAATAAAAGTTCATATAAAGAGATCAAAGTAAGTATTATTTTATCATTATTTATTTCTACCTTTTATTTATATTTATATATACAGAAAGAAGTGTTCATCTGGGTGGACTCAGAGTTAAAAGATGTTTATGAAATAAATAATGAACGTACATGGGCAGAACAAAAAGAGAACATAATTACGACACTATTGCCACCACTCTATAAGCTGATGAATAAAAGATACACTGTTTCAAACAGTGACCTACTAAGAATGCTACATAAACGTTAACACTCACGCCATCGTGTGCACAATATAAGATTGCAAGGAGAGGAAAAAGCAAAACAGAATAAGAGAAGAACCAAGAAGAATACTAGGATGCAAAATGTAATAAATATTTTAACATAAAATAGAAAATTCAACTAACTATGCTATATTTACAATTACATAATTAGAAAAAAAGAAAAAGAACAAAAGCAACAGATTATTTAATACGAAGTAATAACAAATATATCAGACGATATCCTGAAGAAGACTTAGTAAAAATACTAAAAGACTCGGGTTATCATTCTGAAGAATGGGAAAAGACGGATACTGAAGAAGATGATGATGATGATGTAATTACCGAAGAATCTGCTGCTAAAGAAAAATCATTATCAATTCATATTTATGAAAGATGGTGGCGTTTTTCTGCAGTATGTATTTATGATTTTTTTATTTATTAGATTTACTTATTTAATCCTTTCGACCTGTGTTATTGATAAGCTATTGTTTTAATTAAATGAATAAATTCAATAAACATTATACAAATCTTTTCAATCCATAAAATCGAAGTGATAAATTTTTTATTGTTTTTTACTAATTCTTTACGAATCAATTATTACAAATATAAAATTCAATTGTTTAAGCTTTGCTATTTGCTACACAAACGTATTGATCCAGCGGTCAAGATATTAAGAAAAAAACCACAAATTATAAAAACTAAAAGAGCTGAAAATTTTAAAACGACCACTGATGAGCTACCTGTGGGTGCGTCAAATTGGTGTTTAAATCAGAAAGCTCTTAAAAGATTTAATAGGCTGACTAATAATATCCCAGTATATGATTATGATACTGGTCAAGAAGATGATAATGGTAATCATAGTGATACTGAAGATGATTACGAAGAAGAAAATATGGCAAATTCTAATAAAAGAAAGAGAAAAAAAACTAAAAAAAAATCAAAAAAAAAGGAGAGAAAAGAAGCATAAATCAAAAAAAAATTAAAATAGACAATTATTATTTTATCAAGTTATAATAAATTGCTTTTATTCAATAAACATTCATTTTTTTTTATTAAAGTATTAATTAAATAAACAATCTGTCATCATATATTATATAATATATTGTAATAATGAAATGTTTCCAATAAATTTTTAAAAAAGGTACATTTAGGCGTGACAGATCTAGTACCGCACAAATCAAATTGAGAGAACTAATCTATCAATTTACAATATAAAATCTTGAAATAATCTTTCATATTTTCAAAATATGTGATCAAACTCATTTTTGCTATTTGCCAAAAAGGAATTTTACTTTATTTTAGTGTATTTTGTAACGAAGAAACTCGCCTGGCAATGGTTTTGGGTTTTATGATAAATTTATTAAATAAAATTATAAAATAATAAAAATATTAAAATAATAATTAGATGAATATAAAAAATATATATATTTAATAAAAAATAATAATAATAAAAGATAATGAAAAATAAAAAATAATAATAATCAAAATAATAAAAATATAAAAATATAAAAAATAAAAAATTAAAAAATAAAAAATACAAAATAAAAAAAAAAATAAAAATATGTAAAAAATAAAAAAATAAAAAAATGTAATTTATGGATTCTAAAGCCACCGATGTGCAGTGTTTCTACACCGCCTACAGCTGTGGTGATTCCCTAAGAAATATATATATAAATTTAGAACTTAAATAACTTAAATATAAATTAAAAAAATTCTTAATAATTACCAGATCTGTCCCAAAACCTTGTGCGAAACTGCCTATAATATCTTTCTCCTTCCTGGGACCACCTTCCATTTTGCGCACTATTCCTCTATTCACAGAAATCCTAAAAATGTTAATACTATTAATTTTTTATTTTATTTTATTTTTTTTTTATGATTTATTATTATTTTACTAACATTAAAATTCCTGATCAAGTTCCTCCACTTTCTCTCTACCTGTTGGCCAGTGAACCTCATGCAGAACCATCTCTAAATTCTTCGAGCTAGGCTCTCTCAGAATTCAGAGCGGTCTCTCTCAGGCATGTCATAATAGTAGTCATTCCTTCTCCTTTACATTATTTATTTAATTTTTAGATCAGAAAACGTAAGAGAAAAAAAACTAGAAAATGATCAAAGTTATTTATTAGTTTTCATTTATTTTTTTACCTCCTATATCTTATTAAATATTCAGTTATTGCATCAGTCCAATTTGTGAGCATTTTAAGAAGAAGAATATATAATAATAAAAAATAACGGCAACAAATTTTAAGAAAAAGAATATATAATAAAAATAACGACAATAAATCTATTGTAAGAAAAAAAAAGATGAAACCTCTTTTTATAAACAATTTTTTATCACCTAGTATTATTATATTAATTACCTTTCAAGAACATTTACGTAAATTGTTCTAATTTCTCAAATATGTCATGATTGTTATAATCCGTCTTCTTTGTATTAATTATATATCAAATTTAAAAAAGATAATACAGATACGGATCAACAATACAATTAATCACAACGAATAAGTTAAACTCGACCTAAACTCAATTGTTATGATCGTGATTCCAAAAAATCAAGATAAAGGTCTTTTTTTAATTATATATTAAATCTAAAAAAGGTAAAATCTAATAATACAGATACGTAAATAAATAGTGTTTTTTATTTTGTTTTATAATACGCTTTTGCCAATTATAAACTACAAATAAAACTATTACAGATCTACAATACATTATACAAAGATCTTGAGCGAACAAGTTGAACTCGATCTAAACTCAATTGTTATGATCATGATTCCAAAAAATCAAGATAAAAGTCTTCTTTTAATTATATATTAAATCTAAAAAAGGTAAAATCTAATAATACAGATACGTAAATAAATAGTGTTTTTTATTTTGTTTTATAATAAGCTTTTGCCAATTATAGACTACAAATAAAACAATTACAGATCTACAATACATTACACAAAGATCTTAAGCGAATGAGTTAAACTCGAGTTCAAAGCGAACAATTTAAATTCAAAATAAAATATCTAAGATTAACAAAAAGTTGGTAACGTTATAATGAAATTGGTAGTAAAATTTTATTTAATCATCTTTAATTAGGTATAAAAATTCTGATAAATTTAATAAAATCAGTGATTTTTTAATAATTTTATCAACTCAAGTTGAGCACGAATAGTAAATAATCAAGTTTGTAATTCTTTGACTTGTGCATTCGATAGGTGACCGATTTTATGGCTAATGTGGCTGAATATAATATTACCCAAATAACCAATAAAAATTGATAATTTTGTTGATCATGTGATTGCACGATCATGATTTAATTATTTATTTATCATATTTTTTTTTTTTTTTTTTTCAAAAACTTTTTCTCTCTCTCTCTCAAATTTTTACTTTATTATTTTGTCTAAAAAATAAAGATAAAGATATATTTTTTATTGAAATTTCTTTTCCCATTATTATGTTATTTATAATATTACCCAAATAACCAATAAAAATTGATAATTTTATTGATCATGTGATTGCACGATCACGATTTAATTATTTATTTATCATTTTTTTTTTCAAAACTTTTCTCTCTCTCTCTCAATTTTTTACTTTATTGTTTTTGTCTAAAAAATAAAGATAAAGGTATATTTTTTATTGAAATTTCTTTTCCCATTATTATGTTATTCTTAACACTCTTATTAATATATTTTTCCAATGTATTTCTTCTCACTAACGTCCTAAATAATGTTCTACTATCGAGTTTTTTACTTTATTGGGTTTTCTAAAAAATAAATACAAAGGTACATTTTTTGTTGAAATTTCTTTTTCCATCTTATTAACACTCTTACTAATATTTTTTTCTAATGTGTTTCCTCCTACTAACGTTCCTACTAACAATGTTCTACTGTTAAACATTTTTTATTCTTTACTTTTACTAACACTTCTACTAACATTAACACTAACATTAATACTTATACTTTATATTTTTTTTATTGATGTTCCTTTTCTACTTCTACTAACTTTCATACTAATATTAATACTAATACTTTCTAATGTAAAAATTTTTTTATTAACGTTCCTTTTCTTTTGCTAACACTTCTACTAATATTCATACTAACACTTTATTATTAACATTTTACTTTCTTTCAAATTAAATAGATATAATGAAATGAAAACAAGCAAACAAGTGAACATTAATTGTAAATTTGTGTAAAGAGTAGTGAATTTTCTTTATAATATTTTTTGTATAATATTTTTTTTTATTATCGATTGAAAATATAAATAAAACTTTCAGTAATTACAATTAAATGAATTAAATTACTTTTAAATTACAATTGTATTTAAATTATAAATCTACTACTATTAATGCCCATAAATGCTATACTTTTCGGCTATCCGATATGTGAAAATTATGAAATTATGCTTATATTTCAAATACAAATAGGATACATATTGGGTATATATAGGATACTTATTAACACTATCCGATAAGTGTATAATATCTGTCCGATATTTTTTAAAATATATCAGGTACCTAATAAATCTATAATATGTAACCGATATTTAACTACCCAATATGTATGAGATATGTACCCGATATGTATGTTATATATCACTGATTTTTTGCATCTGACGGGTACATATCAGGTACTCGATATGTGTAGTATTATTAAATAGCATACACATATTTTACACATATCGGGTACATATCAGGTACCTAATATGTACACAATAGTATCGATTTTGACCAGTGATTTCAACTTAGATAGTAGCATAGTTGGGCGTTAGGTTAAGACAAGTGAAAGTTGGAAAGCTGAGATAAACCAGAATAATAAACAAGTTAGTTCTGGGAGAAAAGCCTTTTATCTGAGGCTGAAACAAAATTATATAACTGGCTTATGAAGCAGAGAAAGAAAGGTTTAGCAGTAACATATGCAATTTTGCGAATTAAAATGTTGGATATTTTAAAAGAACCAGATATGGTAGATATTTATGGTAACGTAGCAGAGGACTTCAAAACATCAAATCGCTGGATATCAGTATTTATGAAAAGATATAAATTGGCCTGGCAGCGACATACAAAGATTTCACAAAAACTTCCTGTGCAAACTCAAGAATTACTGGAAAGTTTTCGTAAATTTGTTATCTACCTTAGAACTGATAAATACTTTGATTTGTGTAATATTATTAACATGGATGAGATCTCCATATGGTTTAATATGACTGGCAATTTCATTATTAATCAGAAAGGAGATAAAACGATTCATATTTGCAGTATTAGTAATGAAAAAAACTGATTTACGGTTGTTTTAACATGTATCGCAGGTAGGAATTGTTTATTTTCTTGTAAAATACTGAAGTTTGTACTTTATTTACCATAAATGTTAGAGGACAGAATAAGTTTATAATAATTTTTGTAATGAGATCAGGGATAAACAGTGCTTTAATTAGAAAGGTTGGTAAATCTCCAGTAAAACATCATAACTATGTGGATATACATAACTTTTTTAGATAAAAAACTTGGAATATTGATGAAAAAAATATATTTCAATCATTAATTAAAATTTTTTATTATAGATGGGATAAAATTTCCACTAATTTGTATATTCAAAGAAAAGTGATTATTACGTAGAGAATACATTTCTTTGGGTATAATTATCTGGTTCCAAGAAAACAGGTGGATGGATGGCAATTTGATAAAGAATTACATCGATTACCTCAATGACATTTTAAGAAACAACGGCAGATCTGAGGTCCTGAAAATAATGGTCTACAATTCATTTAAAGGTCATTTAGAGGAGTCAGTCAAGAAAAAATTTTGAGATAGTGGTTTCAATTTAATTGTAATTCTAGGTGGATTGACAAGCTTGTGTCAACCACTGGATGTTGCAATTAACAAACCATTTAAGGATAACCTTTGAAAAGAATGGCATTTTTGGATAGCCAATGGTAAGGATGGTGCCGCAAATAAGCAATTGCGGAATAATTGCGATTTACGGTATTGCGGAACATTGCGGATTTTTAAACCTAAATATCCGCAATTCCGCAATCCGCAATTGTCCGCAATTCCGCAAATATTCCGCAATTCCGCAAAATACCGCAATTCAATTGCGGAATAATTGCGGAATTGTGGCACATTTGCGGAATTGCGATACATTTGCGGAATTGCAATTTCGCTAAAGCAATCCAAAAAAACGTTGTGAAACATTTTTTTTTAATTAAAATACTTTGAAAAAACGTTGCGAAACGCTTTTTATTAATTAAAATACTTTGAAAAAACGTTTTGCAACATTTTTTCGTTAAATTAATTAAAAAAACGTTGCGAAACGTTTTTTATTAATTAAAATACTTTGAAAAAACGTTTCGCAATGTTTTTTCGTTAAATTAATTAAAAAAACGTTGCGAAACGTTTTTTTTAATTAAAATACTTTGAAAAAACGTTTCGCAACGTTTTTTTGTTAAATTAATTAAAAAAAACGTTGTGTAAACATTTTTTTTATTAAATCGGTTCGGTAAACTGCCAAAACCGATCAGGTGAATTGCGGAATTGCGGTTCACTAACCGCAATTCAACTCCAAAATCCGCAATATTGCGGATTTGATAAATCAATTGCGGCACCATCCTTAGCCAATGGTGGTGTTAGACTTACTGCTGAAAAAAATCTTAAATGTACGAGGTTAAGCAATATTTGTGGATAGGTAAAACGCTTCTGGGAAAATATTTCAAATGAAATAATTACACAATCCTTCAAAACTTGCGAAATAATAAATAATATTAACAAAACTTTTATAAAAAATGAGGATTTTGAAGTAACTGATGATAACGATAGTGATAGTGAAAAGGATAATGATCAGGAATCAATTTATATGAAATTTTTACAAGCTAGGTAATATAAATTATTTCAAATTAAACCTTTTTAATCAGTTATATTATTCTAATTATAACTTTATCTTTATATAGATACGAAACAATTACATTAGACAATCACACTTTTTTTGATATTGATTTCATGTATGATGATAAATTTTTTTCTGATGAAAGTAATACAGATGATGATGATGAATAGTTTGTAATTGTTAATTATTCAATATTTGTAATATATTTTTCAATAAAATAATAATTTTATTACAATTTATGGGAATGCTTAATTTTGGAGTATATATAAGTTGTGAGAATACTTAATTTTAGGAGGTGTTTAATTTTGGAACTATATGGTAATTATAATAATACAATGGTTACGATAGTTAAATTTAGAGTAAAATAATTGTATACATTTAATAAGATCATTTTTTATTTTTTGATTTTTTTTTTAATTTCAAAATCATTTTTCTTTTTTTTCTTTTTTGATTCTCTCTATTTTCATTATCATTGGTTTTTTTTTTAATATTTCTATTTTTGTTATTATTAGAGAAATTACTTTTAGAATTATCATTACAGTTTTTGGTATCATAATTATAAGTTCAATATCTTCTTGTTTAAATACCAATTAGACGCACTAATTGATGATATGCTAGCTGAATTTTTGTCAAATTGAATTTGCTTTTATTTTAAACTAAGTTGATTTTTTCTCAATAAATGATACTGTAAAATTAATCCTCTACCAAAGCTTAAATAAATAAAATTACTATTATATTTTTGATAAATAAAACTAATAAAATAAAGAAATAGTAATAAATGTACATATTGTAGAAGAGTATTACTATATAAATGATGATGATGATGATGATAGTAAAGAAAAATACAATTTTAAATTTAAATTATAAATTTTCTTTTAATAACTTTTAATTTGTTTATTATAAAGCTTTAACCACTTTATTAGATTATTATTTTCACATATATTTTTATTTATTTTAGATAATATACATTTCTCTTTATTTAATACTAGTTTTTTTAAAATCAAGTAGTTGAATTGTAAATTGTCAATCTTTTCTTTTCTACTTTTCATATTTATCAGTAATTGAATTTTTCTTCTTTTTCTTTTGATATGTGATGATTTTTAAGACTTTATTGACAGCTTACCTATCATAAATTTTTTTTTTTGATATTTTAGGTTTTTTTTTTAAATTTTATAGAGTTATTAATGATAAAAAGTATATGTTATTGCTAAAATAATTATTTTAAACATAGTATTGATTAGAATACTATGATTATGATCACATGATTTATTTATTTATATTTCGCATTTTTTTTATTTTTTTTTTATCTTTTCTTATTTTTACTTAATAATTAAAAAATACTTTAAACATTTAGAAGTATTAATTATAAAAATATATTTTTACTATAAACATTTCTTTTTTTTTTTTTCATATAAACATTTTCTATTAATGTTTTAATAAACATTTTTTTTATTTATTTCTTTTTCCTATTAACATTTTTACTAATATTTTTTTTTTTTTTACTAATATTTTTACTAATATTTCTTTTTTTTCTTACTAATATTTTTACTAATATTTTTTTTTTTTTTTTTACTAATGTTTCTACTAATTTTTTTTTTTTTTATTAACATTATTATTAACATTTTTATTAACCGTTCTACTAATTATCTTACTAATAATCTTTTTACTAATTTTTTCTTTTTTTTTCTACTAATATTCTTACTTTTTTTTTTTATTAATATTCCTATTAATATATTTTATATTTATATATCTATTACTTTGATTAACATTTACTTTTTTTTTATTAACACATTTACTAACCACTAATATTTCTTTTAAATGATCAAATTAAACAAGTATAATAAACAAGTGACTTTATTATTATATTATTTTATTTGTAATATTCAACTTTAATTGATTCTATATAAAATATAATTTGTATAATTGCTGCTTATTATACAGTATTAATAACTGAAAAAATGTGAATAAATTTAATAAAGTTTTAATATAAAAATTTTTTTTTTTTGCTTAAATAAGTTACCATTGCATTTTATTAAAATTATAAATCTGTTATTAGTATTAATATATTAACCTATCAGATATCTATTTAATATTTATTGTATATCTATATTTACTTAATATTTATCATATATGTATTCTATATAACCAATATTAATAATATATTAATGTCTGATGTTTAAATGATATTTGTATAATATTTATATGATATATACCTAATATATCAAGTATATAATATATATATGATATGTGTTTGATATGTAATTAATTTTTAATTACCTAATATATATGAAATATATAGCATTTGTTTATACTATATGTCATTATTTTTTTGCATTTAATGGATACATATTAGACATCTGATATTTATAATATTACTAAATTTTTTTTTTTTTTTTTTTAATTCAAAGGTCATATATTACTAAATATCATACTGATACACACTTATATATATCAGTTATATATTAAATACCTGATATTAAATACCTGATATATACCCGATAGTATTAATTTTAATTTGTTAATCCTATTTTACCAGTATGTCATAGACTATTAGATCCAATAATTATGCTAATTTTTCACTTAGAGGGTAATAATTGATAATGATCATATTTTCTTGCTATAAGTATTTGTCTATCTCTTTTTATTTTAATTTCTTCTTATTATTGTTAAATATTAAAAGAGTCTTAAAGTTATATTTTAATTGCTTAACTAATGTAAGAGGAGAAAAAAAACTTTATTATTAAAAGTAATTGTCCTTGATCCAGAAAGTTTAGAGGATATATATTTAGGTAGAATCCTGAATATTTTTCATTTAGGTCAGATATAATATATAGTAAATTTTTTAATTTAGGATATTTTAATCAATATTAATATTATCAAAATAAAATTTATATCATTAGATTTGTTTTATTGAGATAAATCCAATAATATAAATTTTATCAAAATCCAATCAGTAGATTTTTTAAAAACAGAGATATGTAGGATAAGAAATTTGTAAAAATATTTTTAAAATAAGCAATTTTTTAAAAATTTTATATGATTAATAAACAAACTTAACTTCTGACCTATTTATATATAATTTGGGGGGTTCTTCTCAGGTGATTCAGTATTAAAAGTAGATACTACAAGTTTATCTAATGATTGAGGAATTTAAACTATAATTTCTTTTTTTTTTTAACTTTTTTTTAGTATTTCTTTTTTAAAATTTGAATAAAAGTGTAACAGGTAATAATTTAAATTGATATGAAGGTATATTATTTAATAATTCTAATAAGTTATCAAAATTTATCAACTATTACCATTATCTTTAGTATTTTCTTTAATTTTTTTCATTTTATTAATAATATTATTATTATTTATATTATTATTCATTATTATTAGTATTATTTATTAATGAAATATTTCATAAAAATTCAGTAATATAGATATTATTTTTATATTCTTATAAAATTTTTATTATAAAAAATAAAAAAAATTATAATTAAATAAAAAATAAAATAAAAATAAAAATAAATAATTAATAAAAAAACTATAATTTTGAAATTTTGAAACATATTTATTTGCATATTAGTGGTTTAATTTTTAATGATCAGTAGAATAAATACTATAATTTCTATAATCAAAATATAGATCAATATACTTATGATAATCTGATTAAAATTAAAATATTGATCATTTTAATTTAGAAATTGTGAGCAAATTTATTTACAAAATAGTTTAAGGGATAAAAAATTTTTTTAAACAAAATAGAAAAAAGTTTTATATTATTTTTATAAATATAATAATATAAAATCAATTTTACAAAAAATAATTTATAATAGTTTTAAAATATTAAAATTTATAATATAT
Source organism: Rhizophagus clarus (assembly GCA_015698045.1). Classification (NCBI taxonomy): domain Eukaryota; kingdom Fungi; phylum Glomeromycota; class Glomeromycetes; order Glomerales; family Glomeraceae; genus Rhizophagus; species Rhizophagus clarus. The sequence goes on from BLAL01000225.1 coordinate 152,255, forward strand.
AATATAAAATTTGATTTTATATAAATCCTAATATTTAATTTTTAAAAACTATTAAATTTAAGTTATATATATTAGTATAGATTTCAGTTAATTATAATTAAGATCATTACACTTTATTATATTTTTAATTTTTTTTTTTTAATATAAATTAATTTTATTATGTAATATATATAAAAAAAAACATTTTTTTAAAAAAAAGAATCTTTTGATTAAAATTTAAAATAAAGTTTATTAATTAATTATAAAAAAGATCAAGTGGTATAGTGGTTAGGATGTGAAATATAATGTAAGAAGATATTGGATTCAAATCTTAAGGTAAGTAAAAAAAATACAATAATTGTTAGACCCGTAAAAATATCAGTAAAAATTATTATACAAGCAAAATTTGGCCAAAAAATATATGATTTTTCATTATTGGTATATATAAAAAGATTTTATAATTTTTTGTACTTGCAATGCATTGCACTTTTTTTGTCACCTGTATTACACCTCTTTCTTTTTAATTTTTATTTATATTTTGAAGACAGAATTTTTTCAGTTGTAAAAAATCTATTTTTCACACCTTTTAGTTAAATGTTACATATTTTATTTTGTCCAGTATTACATAATTTTGCCTAGAATGTTTAGGGTGTAATGTATTACAGGTGCAAAAAAAACAAAACCCATATAAAAATATATAAAAAATAAAATACTAGATAGATAATAATAAGGCAAATTTTTTATTAAAGTTTTATACTTATAGCTTTTAAATTAAATTCAGAATGACAATAGTAAAATTTCAAAAAATTTTAATATAGAACATATGATCTTAATTATAATTATCTGGGATTCTACTAGTATTGTATAAGTTTAAAAATAATATAATTAGTTATAATTTAATTAACAAATATCTGAAAATTGAATTATAGGTAGACCAGAATCCCAAGCTATATATAAATAAATAACAAATTTTTGGCAAAAATTTACTATTAGCTCTATGCATTTATTCAGGGCCGGAATTATAATAATGTCAGTCGGTTACTAAATAAAGTAATAAATTCCTGACCAACGTTATCAAATCTAGCATAAATAAGGAGAGATTTTCATAATTATCCTACACATTATAAAGACTAATCATTGTGTGATTCTATAATAAAAAAAACCATCAAATACAACTTTTTTCGTAATTACATTTATTATCATTATTTTTCTTTTTTGCGTTTCAAAAAGCTTAACCAAATAAAATATTCATCGGAAGTCGATGAACATCTACAGTATGATTATTATTATTATCATTCATAAAAAAATTTAGAAAATACTGATTCATGATGTGAAAGATACAAGATACTCTTTTTTTGTTTTTAGTGAAGGCATAAAGTGAGTATATATGAAAGTAGCTTTACTAAGAAAAATTATCATTTAAATGTTTACGATCTTTCCAGTTCTTTAATGTTATTCAACAATGTCTTTCCATGTTCAACAAAATCAATTGGGATAGCCTCCATAACTTGGTACTTGATTATGTTTCTTTCCTAATTAAAAAAAAAAAATTAAATATTTTATTTCTTTAATAAGAATAAAAACTATATATCAACATTTCATTAGCACTACCTTGTAGGTTTCCATTTTCGCACGACATTTGAAGATGTAAGATTTGAAATATCGAGAGTCAATCCAATCTTCAAAGGCCGTTTCCTCATTTTCCTATAAGCGAGCAAAACTTTAATTATTAAATCGGAACTAGTGTTACCATAAGTTAATAGACAAACATTTACCTTCATATTATTTAATTCGTTGGCATTTTTACCAATAATTATATTTCCTGTATCATTAAAACATTGGAACCAGATACTATCCGTATGGTCAGATATGTTCATTCCAAATACATATCTATCTCAGCAAATAAAAAATTTAATTAATTATTTTAATGAGTGCGAAAATGTAAGTTACTGGCATAAAATACCTGTATTCGGCGTGATCGTATGAGCGCGAGCATTTCTCACACCGATAAGAGTTTTCGCCATCTTCAATAACTTTTTTGTTGCAGCCTTCGCTGGGACAAGCAGCATAGTACATATTTTCTTTTCTGATAAATACAACTGTCCCTCTTGTAGCAAAATATTCGCCCTGTGTAAATTACATATAATAAAAAATTTAAATAACAAAAAAGCTTGAAACAAGTATTTCAGTAATATATACCTTTTCATTATTGCCAATGTTCTCATTAATGATTTGTGAAATTGTCTTTTCAGGAGAATTTATAGACCCTGTTGAATAAGAAGAACCTGAAAATACATTTGTTGCTCTTTCTAAACCTCCTTTAGCCACCCTATAATATATGAAAATAAAATAATAAAATAAATATACATAATATAATCGACTATTTAATGTATAATTTCTATGAATATCTGACCATTCGCGTATAGAATTAGCTTCTGGTATGTTAGGTTCGATCAATAGTTTACTGGTACCATACATTGAAAGACTTCTCCCTATATTAAAAATAAAATTGTTGCTAATATAATTTTTTAATATTGAATGATTTTTTTTACCAAACTTACCATGAAAATCGTTAACACGCGCATTTTTACACACAACAATAGTGCCTATATCTATGTGTCTAAGTTCATTAACTTGTTGTCCCCATGTAGTTATTCTAACCTCAAATTCACTCTCATCTACTATAACAAGATCTCTTTTGTCAAGCTAAACGTATTGTATAAAGATTAATGAATTACGAATATAATTAAAAATATGATATAAACAATCAATATACCATTTTTTGATTTTTTGTCATTATTTGAGTCGTCTCAGAAATTTCTTTAATGGCAGCCACAACATCTATTTAAATAGCAAAAATAATATATTAACTAAACGAACTTATATATTATTTTAATACTCGATATTTACTAACCAACTGTAGTGTCTTTTTCATAATTAGTCAAATCAGAAATTTTAATAGGATTAATTTTTATTTTAATAGGCGCAACGGAATTGTTAGCCTTAAAGAAGAACAATATTAATATTTTTATAAAAAAATAAGAGCGCATTTATTAGATTCAAAGATTAATACCGGCTCAATTATGGTACCAGCTTCAATGGTGATTTCATAATCATTTTGGACATTTGAGAACTGCTTCTTGGCTATATTGACTTTTCCCTTAGAAATATAGTACACCTAATTTACAAGGATATTTTGAAATTCGAACATTTAACAATTGGTATTAAAATTACATAAACTTAATAAATTTAAGTTATTACGAATAATTAAGAAAGTAAATACCTTATTTAATTCCAATAAATTCATATATTCTTCCGCTTGTTGATTAAAAGCAGTTGCTCTAATCTCCCCCTATTGTGTTTAAATTGCTTAATAAATTTTTTTATCAACATGGACATGCTTACTCTATAATTTTATACTTACAGTGTCATCCATTAAAGTTACATTAAACAACTTGCCAGACCCACGTGAATTAGTCCATGTCTTAAGATCTGATTTTTGAACAACCATCGCCTTGAGTTTCCATCTTTTTTTAAAAACAATATGTAAATGCCAAAATTTATTTTCACGAGAAAAAAAAAGTCATTAAAATAAATAAATACGTACTTATTATGGTATGGACTTATATTATCAATAGAACAAATTCCTTCATCTAAATTTTTGTTTGAACTTCTTTGCGGCGTGCTAAAGCAACGTATAAATCATTTAAATGGGTTATAAGAATAAAAATAAAAAAAAAAAATAATAATATGATTCTGGTCATAATTTTACCTGTTGTTATTATTATAGGAGTTGTTAAGTCCATAATTTGAAGGAATAGGTGGTCTTAATTGTGGCGGTTGTGGCGGTTGTGATTGCTGTGGTTGTTGTGACTGTTGTGGTTGATTCTGATTTAGTCGAGAAATTCCAGCTCGAGAACGTTCAGCATCATCACTAAGATGTACATGCCCATATAATTCCAAAGGTACATCTCTAACCAGTTCAAACCCTAAGATAACCAGGTATCTAAAATATCGAAATTTAAATTAGTTTAATTCGCTCAAATTAAGTTACATTATAATTCCCAGAAAAAAATGTATTACTTCGATGTGGTTTTACTGGCTTGGTGAGGAATAGAATTACTAAGGTTATAATTGGTCAACTTAATTATCATTCCTCTTTCCAGTTTTTTCCCGTTGCATACTGTCTTAATTAAATGCTCTGGAATAATGCCTAAAGAAGCGAATAAAATTACTTAAGATTTCTTAACTCGGTTTATAAATACTGTCATAATATTGATAAATACCTTGAATAAGTTCAAAGCCATCCGAAAGCCCGATCCTATTAAATAATTTTTTGCATTTAGTTACTGTAAATGTTTTCAATAAGGACGCGTTTTTAAATGTTACACGAGTTGAAAGGAGGCGCGTAATTAAGATAAAAACGCGTTAGCAACTATCTCGCTTTTTTTTTTTTTTTTTTTTTATTAAAACTTACTTATATCTTGAGCCACCTTCAGCAACTCCGGGATTAACTCTCACTAATTGGAGGACTGGTTTTTTTGGCCTAGATATTTCATTTTCACCGAGTATGTCTCTAATGCATCCAAGAGTAAGTATACTACCTACATTTGTCTTAGACATTTTTTTTCTTTTTTTTTGTTATGCTTCAAAGGTATTAAAAGAAAAAAGTCAGACATCGTAATAATTGATCTTATTTAAGTCCATGAAGGCGTGAACTTGGTCACATGTGGCGCAGTGTAGATACAGTATAGTAGAAAGTTAAGGTCCCGGAAAAATTCTATCACTAATTATACTTGATAATTCTAGCCTGATGCGGGCTGATCTGGGTTACGCTAGTGACGCAAACGATAATTTTTGGCATATCTGAGCATATCTTGTGGCGCAACAAAAAATGCAAAAATAAAAATTTTTTCTTACACACTTTAATATATAAGTTTAAAAGTTGTATGATAGATGTAATTTTGTCTGCTCTGCAAGTTTACCTAGAGTGCTAAAGGCAGTTTTAAATGTCACTTTTGATCTATTCAAATAAAACATTTTTTTTCGCCAAATCCCATTTTAGAAATGATCAGCAAAGACGATAAATCAATTATTTATATGTAAAGTCAAAAACGGCTTTTAAAACTGCCTTTCTAAATCTAAGTAAACTTGTAGAGCGGGTAAAAATACATCTAGGATAAAATTTTAAAAGTTCTATGACAAAGGAAAGAATAGGTATTTCCCTTTTTTCAAATTGCCACGCCACAAAGCTTGTCACAGATTTCAGATATGCTAAAATGACCCTTTATAAGTCGCAATTTTAGTAAGGACAGTCTACGTGCAAATTAAGGCTACGTAATAATTATTATATTCGAATTACAACAGATTGCAATATTATAAACATATAAAGTTGTAAAAAGATGATAACTCTGATTTACAACCATTACAATTACTTGATTTTTGGACTTACAACCATTTACGGCAGACAACACTTTGGTTTTTATTGTCATTTTGATTTTTTGAACGAATGATTGGAGCTAAGACGGATAGAAATTTCAATGTACAGTGGCTATAATCGGCTATTGACTCAATTTACGGTAGAATAAATCCTTATTGTAAATCCGATCGTAATCACACAATATTAAAGCTTCCAAGGGTTAAATTTTATTTTTTTTTTAAAATTAAATATTAGCTTGTTTTTTACCAGGGTGCATGTGTTTGGTTTCTGTCGTCATCTGACATTGAGGTAACAACTTTCATTCAAGTACGCGTACAAAGCAATTTCTTCCCTGCACGCGGGTTATAAGGTTTTCCTTCCTTTTTTTTGCAATACTAATGATATTGCTATCATCACTCAAATATTTTAAATAAAAGTTTTGTGTAAGTTGTATTAAGATTAACCGATTTAGTTAAACTTCGGTACACGAAGATATGTAAATTTACATCAATGCCCACGAGCTCGTTTGGCTTGACGGGCCCGGAAAAGGTCATATTCTGGAGGGCGATTGATTCCTGGACCGCTACCTAATATGATATAAATTGAATAGTTAAATACTAGTATGTGATAGCGACAAATTTATAAAAGAACTTACCCCGATCTGAGGAATCATCGTCTTCACCATCATAATCTCGTCTTCTCCTTTTGGGTGCACCTCCCTAATTATTGAATAAAAAGTTAATAAATATCAAGATTCGAGCATAAGTAAAATCAATTTTGATACTAACTCTTTGTTTTCCAAACGTTTCATTTTGGCGAGACCGACTTCGACCTTCGGTCCTGGCCGGACTTCTATCTCGTACCGAAGGGACCAGGATGTTATTGTTTTTAACGATTGCATTCATCAACGCGGCCGGGTTTATAATTGGACCTGATAAAACGTTAAGTTAAAAGAATTTAAACACGAATACAATCTCAGAAACAAAATATTACCCTTATAATTGGAAGCGGGAGTAAGTGTCGCGAGGTGTCTTGCGATTTTTTCTGGAGGCGCACCCGAAACCGAACCAACAGTTGGCTGTTCTTTTTCCGCTTCCGTTTGATCATATAATAGCCACGATGACTGCATTTTTGGCCTTACAAATGTTTCTTGACTCACTGATTTCAGCAAAGCAAGTCGTTCAGGTGCAGCGGGCTCGCGTGTTTCTTTTTTATTTCTTAGTACTGTTGGTGCCTTTGTCGCTGGAACCATGACGTGATCAACTATATCGATTATCAATAAATAATAAATGAATAAAATAGCTTAAATGCGAAGTATATACATTAACTTTCAAGTTACTTACATTGTGAACCAACTTCGTTCTTTAATAAACTTGTATCAGGCAAACCAAACCGATCGGAAAACCTCCTTATTGACGATTCTATTAATAAAAAAAAAATCAATGTACTGGTCGATTAAGAGTTTCAGAAGAAAATAAATTCAGGAATTTGTTCATACCCTGCGGATAAATCTGTCTTCTTCGCTCTTCAATATTTCTTATTTTAAATAGCGTGCAATACTTATAAACATATGGACAATAAATATCCCAGAGTATTTTGCTCTGATCAGGTGGTATTAACTGAATATATTTCTCAAAGACTGAGTGTATGTCTAAAAAAAGTATTAAATAATTAATCGCTTAAACATTGATATAAAAAAAAAAATTTTACAAAAAGAAATTTACTGATATGATCATTTTTTTCTATAAAAAATTTCAAATATTCTGCTATATAATTAGGATTTTCTGCTAATTCTTTTCGATCTAATCCTAATTTGAAAATTTTCATATCATCACCAGTAGGGGAATTATCGCCATCAGGGCCAGCGCCATAAGTGGAATGAACGTTTTTTATATATTTACGAGCGAATTTGGAATTCATTAACGCTAAATTCATTTCAAAAAAGTTAGATTATTGTGCGATTGTAAACTTTGAATGAATGCAACCTGAAAATATGCGTACCAAACTCTGCATATACATTATATGTACAAAGACGCGAAAACACCGCTTTTTCATAAAACAATTTACGAGCCTCTTCTAAACCCTATTGTAACAAATTATAGTAAACCGTTAATATTAATAATGATGATAATTTGATTTACGGAATAAGAAATCAAACCGTACTTTTGCGCGTCTTACAAAGGATATCAGATTTATCCAAATAATACCACCAGCCGAAACTATTTTGTCTAATTGGCGTTTCTTACGCTCTTCAACCTCTGAAAGTTCATTTTTGAGACCTATTTGTTTTTTCCTTTTTAGCTCTCGAGTTTCACCATCTTCATAGGTAGTATTTTCTGTTTCCTTAATATCATGCCTCTTTATCAAAGCATCAACTTCTGCTTGCATATCTTGTTCGATCTTTTCGTATTTTTTGTCCATAATTGCCAATAAGGATTCATACGTTTTATAATTTTCAAAAAATGCTTCTTGAAAAGCATCCGGATTAGAATCACGATGTCGGTAAGAATTTTGGTTAAGATGTTCCTTCAACTCTGCATAACGTAAGTTAACCATCAAACTAAGAGCAATAGTAGTATAATTAGTTTGTTAGATTAAATTAAGAAACGGTAAATAAAGTAAAATAGTATGTAATGATAACCTGTCTGGAATAATTTCAATTGCAGTGTTCAATAAGTTAACTGCTACTTCTTCTTTCGTTTCTTTAAATTCTTTTCCAAACAAGGTCCCAAATAATGCTTTTGCTTCCACTTTTTTATTTTTAATTGAGGCCCAATCTTCGTCCCTAATTGAGACCAAGTACTCAGCTGCATCATGCCTAGAAATTTTTGATATGATATTACAAATTACGATAATGGACTAAAAAGTTTTTTTTTTTTTTTTTAATATAAACTATAATGATCTCACAATTTACCATATTTTAGGGTAATACCGCATATACATCATGGCTTTCTTATAAGCATAAATGATTCTTTTTGAAAGATCCACTGACTCGAGTCGGAGAGGATTTGATTTTTCCCATTCGACCCACTTTTCCACATAATGTTTCTACAATGAAATAAATTTATAAATATACTATAAACATAGATAATCACCAGAAAAAATAAACGTATAAATAATACTTGTTCTATCTCTGATTTTGTCCATTTTAAAGGAGTCGGAATTACATTCTTATTGATTTTGTCAGTGAACCGACGCAAATCTTTAACAACTGCGGAGATACGGTCGTATTGTTGTTTTTTAATCTTACATAACGTTACAAAAGATTAATTTTACCATAATTTTAGAAATGATGACGGTAATAAATTTATAGCTTACCGGCTGTTGATTAGGAAGGCTCACTTTTTTTTCATTTTTTTTGTAACTCTTCCATATTTCTTCAATATTATTCAGCGGAATTTTCAAAGCTTGTTTGTAAGCGTCTCGCAATTCATTTAATATGTTGTCTATGGGTTCAACACTGTTTAGAAAATTTAAATAATCTTGCCAAATAACACCTGATTCTATATCCAACCCAACGTGATTTAGCGCATATTTAAATATAGATATAATATTTCCAATAGGATCGGGTTCTGGTGGATCACTGGTTTCAACTTGATTCCGCACATTTTCAATGTAATGCTTTGCTAGATCAACGGAAACAGCACAACGAAAAGAATTAGGATATAATTCTTGAACTTTACTCTTATCATCTTGGCTCAATTCGAAGTTGAGGTATTCAATCCACTGACGAGACTAGATTAATCATGCAACAAAAACGATCAATATATCATAATAAGGCAATAACATGGAAGAACAAACCCACAGTTTATAAACAAAAAAAAGTCAATCACTCAAATCATCAAAGACAGGTTCTATATTGACACAGTGTATATTTTAAAAATACTCATAAAAACACCAAAACCACTCCAAAAACAAAGATGACACGAAAAGTCCAAATAAATGACTTGCACAATAAAGTATTTATTGTCACTTTTTCTCTGATATAAAATAACATGACATTCATTTCAATTATGAAAATAATGATATTTTCAGCTAACTTAAGATGAAAAGACTTATAGTGTCCACTTACCACTGTGGGAAATTTGTTTGTAAAATTTTTAAATGTCTCTCTAATTTTATTTTGATCTCCTTTATTTTTCACTTCGTCAAGCAAAGCTAGCCACGCTTCCGTATCATGTACATTTTCAGTTATACGAAGTTCGAGAGTTTCAATTTGTTGACTCTGTCGTTGTTGCACTGCACTAAGTTGTTGTTGTGCACCAGGTGGAATCTGCCAAGAGCCAGGCTCCGCTGGTACCACTTTTTGTTTTTGATTATTTGACGCTGATGAAGTAGCAACTTGAGGTTTATTAATTATACTAGCACTAACATTTGCTCGTCGATCAGTAACGCTCACACCATTTGTAAATTGCTTTCGCCCAGCTGGTCTGTTCATGCTTCCAGCTATCGTAGTTGTTGGAATAGGAGCGATATTTGCAGCATTACTGGTATTGATCAGAGTTGGACGCAAATTAACGTAATTGTTGGGTCTTTCCTCGGTCCTAGCCTGAGGGACTGTAGGTTGTAGAAACGTAGGCTGTTGCTGAGGCTGGTATATCGTTTGTGCTGGGTAAACAGTAGCCGTTTGCTGCTGTGGTTGTAAAAATAACATTTGTTGAGTGTTCTGTTGAGGCATTTGTTGAGTGTTCTGTTGGGGAATTTGTTGAGGATTATATACTGTTTGTTGCTGTTGCTGTTGTTGGTATGTTTGTACGGGGAAACTAGATTGTTGTCCAGGCTGCCCAGGTTGCCCGGGTTGCCCGGGTTGTCCAGGCTGTCCAGAAATGACTGGTGGTCGCCCAGGAAAGGCTGTTTGCCCAGGAATATTTCTGTATTGTAATTGATCGCGACGATCTTGATGTACTTGACTGTAATTGAGGTTTGAACGATCCATTAGCGTTTAAAAAATTGAATTTTTTTGCTCAAAAAGAAAACTTTGTAATACATATTACAGGATTCACGTGAATTATCCGCCAATTTACCAGCATTACTGTAAGATTTATATTAATTCTAGGTGTAAACCTTGAATTAAGTTTTAACCATAAAAAATTTGGGACAGCCTGACCTGTGTGATACGAATACAGGCAAATGATACAAATTAGTCGTTAATACGATCGTAAAGTGTTTAAGTAATTTAGTTTATCAATAATGAGTCATTGTAGAGACGAACACGATCATTCTCGGGATGGTCATGGGCATGGTCACCATGGTCACGATCATGATCACGACGGGCCAGAACGTGGAGCTGAAGAATCACTTTACTCACGTATAGATCGTGATAATGTTCGTTGCTTAAATGAGCGTGAGCCTACCTCAGGCAAAAATGTCATAAAACCGTGGAATGAGAGAGAGGATACAACTAAAGTAACTTTATCTTTCGGTTATAATACTTATATGAGATATATTAATAATGACTATATACATTTAGCATGTGGAAAGTGATATTGATGAACAATTAATTATTTTTATTCCGTAAGCAATACTATAATCTGTGTTATAAGTCAAATATACCCTTATTGATAGTATTCAAATTCTATATCATCATGTAGCTTTACTGGTAGTATTAAATTAAAATCGATTTTAATCAAAGCAGGACCAGGTGATAGTTGTCCATCAATGTTAAAAGCGTGAGTCTCACTTGAGGATCTTTAGATTATTTTATTTATATCTGATTAAATCGAATCTTATTTAGTTATATTAATCGAGAAGACGTGGACTTTGATACAGTGGAAGGATATACCGCAACTCAAGAATGGGAATTAGTACAATCACCGGATGTCGTAGAATACCAAACGAGGTAATTTCTTTGTACCTTTTATTTCAATTTATCTTTCTACAATTATTTAAATCTATTTGATTCTTTTCGATTTTGTTCAGAATAACAAAGATGTATAATGTAAGAAATTTGACACTTTACTTTCCTGAAAATTTTGGAGATGAAATAACTAGAATTTACTATATTGGACTCAAAGGAGAATGGACAGAGGTGAGTGAAATCACTATTGTTTTCTTTTTATAGACAAATAATCAAAAGAATCGGATCAAATTACTTACCTTTATATATAATGTCTAATTACAAAATTTGACCTTATAGATAAAGAAGGATCATGTTATAACCCTTTACGAGGCTACTCCTAATCCTGCTGATCATAAAAATCCCTCCGGTGAAAACAAGGCTTATCATGCTATCGATTAAGAAGTTAATTCATATTATGAATGAATGATATATAGTTGAAGCTTATTAATTCTTAATTTTAAAGCTTAACAGATCAATTTATTTTTTTTAAAAAAGATTTATTAATTCTAATACATTAATTAAAATATTATATATATTACATCCATAGGTCTGTTAGCTCTAATTATTTTGCTGTATTATTGACAAAAAGTTTAGAAAAACAAAATAGCAATGCATACAACAAAGGATGACAACAAAGGTAGCAACACACAAGAGATAATGAGCTAGGAATAAAAGGAAATCAAATAATATAAATAATACCTTACGTACCTCTTCTTGGTGGTGGTACATATAGGTTTTTTTCATTGTTCTTATTTCGTGCAATTTTTGCTAATCGTACACCATTATTCCTATTACCACCACTTCCACCGGTTCTCTTATTTGCTTGACCGGTACGAACGTTTTTGGTAACTTGAGGTGCTGTAATCTTTGGACGAACTTGAGAGGCTTGTGAAGTAGTCTTTGTTTGTGCTGACTTTTGTTTTTTATTTGATTGTGATGGGGAACCCTCAGTATTCGGGCGTTTAACACCCGTGGTTGATGACGTTGATGATGATGTCGTCTGTGGTGATGTACGCCAGGAAATGACAACTTTTGCAAAATGTCGTGCCACCGCTGGCTTCATTAATTCCTAATTCGATTCCGATACAGGAAATGATTACTAATTTTTCAGCATGAATAGTTATAATCGAACATTACCTTTGTCATTGTAAAAATATTTTGAGTCACAGTTTGGACGTTCTCCGCCTTTTTAATTTTCTAGTAAAAGATATAGATATTAATATAAGATATGAAAATTCTTGAATAGAAATGTATTATAATTTTTAATAAATACCTCTATTGTTTGTTGATCTTTATTTTGAGTTTTTTGTAAATCCTTTAAACCTAGTTTTACACGCGTTTGACATTTCATGGCAAAGGTGTATAGGTGACGTAATCTAAATTTACGACCAAAATTTTAAGGATCACTTATGTAGCGACTTGGTTATAAGAGCATAAATAATTTACAACGAACCGAGAGTTCATTTCTTGACCTTCAGTAATATCCGGGACCTTAGAGGCAATGGTATAAATAGCATAAACAATGTTTTCCACCTTATTTAAATCTAATTTCGGATCTTCTTCATTATTGTCCGATGGGGGTTCCGGAACTTCTTTCTAAAGGAAAAAGTTTATCAATCAAAACTTAGTTATATGAAGTTTTCGTTAACTAATTGGAATATAATTTAGAAATGTACCACAAATATGTCTTTTATTAATGGTGCAGCTTCTCTTAAAGTAGTTTCATTTGGACTTCGGATAATAAACTCAACAAGATATCGTAAAACACTTTTTTGTTGCTTTGCTTGTAAATTGCAATATATATTTTGCGGCAATATTTTTTTTACCAAGAAAGCGAGTATCGGTGTGGTAGATATACCTTTCTGTCCAGTTATGGGAGTAAATTTTAATCAATTTCATTATCGATCGAACATATATATAACGCAAACACAATGTTACCTCAAAAAATTGAATTAAAGTTTTTCCGCACAGCACAAATTTTTGAAAAGGATTTTCGTTAGAAGGCTAAAATAAACAAGAATAAAATATCAGATAATATAAAGAAAAAGTATGTTTATAAGTTTGGAAATAATTTTTACATCGAACTGTTCATTTTCCTTAGCAATCGCATCAACCATAGATTCCGATAATGCTTTTAAATTTTCTTTTTTCTCATACATCTTCAATGACAATAACATCTTAATAAACATTTCATAATCCGTAGCATTCGCATTGTGAAGAGCCTAAATTAATATAAAAACCTTTTAATATGTATATAATTCATAATTGAGTAATTGAAATCAGTAGATGCATACTTTTTTCACTTCATCGGAAAATTTTGATTCCCAATCATTATTTTGTTGAGATAATTCCATTTTAATCCTATTCAAATCATTGGATAGGAAATTAATCGTTCGCTGACGAACTTCGGGTGATCCCTTTAATGATTGGTTAAAAATTGCAGGTATTGTTTCTGGATCTAAACGGAGAACTTGTTCAAGAGCTTTCTTAACTGCAGCAATTTCCTGTACAGTTTCTATTAAAATACTTATTATATGAGAAATTTTGGATATATTTCGCTCCTGGTCTCATATATAACAAATTTTGATTACCGTTTTCTAATAATTGTACTAATGCATCAGCAATTCTAACAGCAAACTTATCGAATTCTTTGACAACGTTTGGCATATATTTGATAACCGTTAAACGCACCTGTCAACGGATCAAAATTAGTAAAAACGAAATATTATTCAGCTCATAAATTGAAACGTACATTTATGTCGGTGTCTTCACAAAGATCAAATAATGCGTCCAAAGCAGTCTCATAGTATTCTGGAAACTTGCCAAAGAAGCGAGGAATAAATTGGGCAGCAAGTCTTTTACAATTACTTGAACCATGCGCACCAGCAATCAAGATCTCGTATGAACGTTTAACCTAAGTTACGTAAAATAATAACTTAAATATTTAAATAAATTATACTTTTTAGACTGGATCGCAAAATACCTCTGGCGTGCTGTCGCCGGCGTTATTAATTTCTTCATAAGCTTTATATATCTGTTCAACATCAACTTCAGTCATGTTTGTCTTAAACTCTTAGACAATAACTTTCTCAAAAAAAAAGTGTGCTGGAAATCACATGAAATTTTGGCGGTCGCTTTAACTATATTAGTACTATCGATTGGTAATACTTAAAATAAAGATGCCGACGATCAGATTTGACAGTAAAAAACCATGGTAGACAACGAAGGAAGAACCTGCGTTTACGGTTTAAGACACCAAGTAATTCTATCAGAATGTTATTGAATTTATTGCCTAAACATAGTTACTTAGTTTTCAATTAAATAATAGGCGAGATGTTTGACAGCTGTTGTTGCAGATGCGGATCATAACAAATTTTTAGTTGGCTCTCAAAGCTTACGACGTGAAAACGAGGTTCTTTTACGATACTCTCGATATTTCACTTTCTTTTGGTAAATTTAGTAAAATACTAATTGGTTTATTATTACGATAGTTAGATTCACTTACTTGAGTTTCATGAGGATGAGTTTGAAATAACCAGTAACGTGTTTCAGCATTCGGAAGAAGTTTTGGACATTGCCGCATGTCCTATGCAAAGTGATCTTTTCTTTACGTGTTATAATAAATGTATGAGGCAACGTTTTTGACTTAAACTTTATTTCTATAAATAAATTAAATTTTATACTTTACTTTTGAAGTAACTTCAAATTTGATACAGACTAAAGCTAACTTATGGAGAATGGGCAAAGCAATACCTGAAGACTCAGAAACAAATCTACAGAGTCACACTCCAGTAGCAACAAGTTTACCCTTAGAAAATATCTTCGAGGTCGATGGTGATAATACGATAAAAAAGTATTTAATTGTTTATATTCTACTATAAAAATTACTTTGAACTAAACTCAAGTTTTATTATAGGATTCTCTGGGATCCGAAAAAAGTCCTTACAGGATTTGTATCCATTCATGATTACGCCTTGAATGTATGGTCACTTGGTGATCAGTTTGCATCATCTAAGGTATATATATAAAGTTGTTTAAGTATTGTTGATAATGGAAATGTAACATTTGTAGTTTTGAATATATAGTTGTTAAACACAATTGAATTCTCTTCAACCGCTGGACCTTTGACAACTGGAGCATGGAATCCACATCAATCCGAAATTGCAGTTGGAAAGGATGTTTCCATATCTGGCTGGGATATCAAATCGCAAAGGTGTTTATATATATATATATATATATATTTTATTGTGAGTCATTACAGATAAGAATTAATACTGATACATTATATATTTAGTCAGACATTTAATATAAATGGGGCACATTCAGTAATGGTTCGCGCGTTGGATTTTAATCCAAACAGACCAAATCAAATTGCCTCAGCTGGTGATGATTGTAAAGTGAGATTCTGGGATGTCAGAAATACTACCGAAAGCATTAAAGAAATATCAGATCATACGCATTGGTATTTAATCTGATCATTTTAAATATGACTTACTATATTTGATTTTTTGAATATAATTTGACAATTATGTAGGATATGGGCTATAGGATATAATAGATTTTATGATCAACTTTTCTTAAGTTCCGGTTCAGATTATCAAGTCAATCTCCAAAGCATCGTCTCGATTTCTTCGGCTACGTTTCAATACAATGATTATGATGATAATAAATCCGAAGATGAATATAAAGAAATAATAAGGTACATATATTATTAATTAATCACTTTTTGACTCAAATATTTTCTCAAGTGTGTTTTTTTCTATTTACAGTAGGCCAACAGATGGTTTAGTGAGAACTTATGATCAGCATGAAGATAGTGTATATTCAGTTGCATGGAGTGCTCATGATCCTTGGGTATTTTGCTCTCTGTCTCATGATGGAAGAGCGGTAATTAATAGAGTACCTAGAGAAGAAAAATACAAAATCATTCTTTAAATAATTAATATAATCCTATGTTTATAATATGAAATATTTATAATTAATAGAGTCCTTGGTGATGTTCGGGAATTCCGGAATGTAACACTAAAGCGTTCAAAAATTATATAATGCAGGTTTTGATCATCATAACATGCAAGTATGTTGTGCACAATAATGCTTTGCTTATCACGTTGATTAATTTATAATGAAATAGACTCTGATTCGAAAAGGACAATTAAATGCAGTAATTGGTCTAACGAATTTTAAACAATCACAACTGTAATGTTTACAAATTTTTTAATACTATTAATGGTATTTTACTTATCTGAATTCAAAACCACCTTGTACTACGCTAATAACACATTTTTTGATCATTTTATATTAACTTGGAAAGCAAGCAAACACCAAGTTGATTGATTGGTTTTATCATTCTTTAAAAGTAGATTTTATATAAAATGAGGGTGCACAAATTTTCTTTTTTTGGTTATTTTGTGCAATATGCAGCAAGATAACCCAACCATGTTCGAAAGGATACCTTGAACTCAAAGTTGTTCGCACCCTCAAAAATAAATTCTTCCAACCTTTTTAGCCTTTGGCAGAAAAACTACCTGTGCTGTTTGCATTGTTGTTGTGTGTCTTTTCGCCAACTCCAGACATTCCTTCAATAGATTTATTTAATTTAATACTTCCACGCTTCCTTCATTCTCCTAACCGTTTTAATACCTAACCCATAACTCATTTGTATTATACTTAATAATGTCTGGTATGTGTCTAAACGTAATTTTATTTTTTTTATCTTATCAACAAACAGAAAATCTGTTAAGCAATTGGAATGTTTTTATCGAGTAGTATTTTATTTATATTTATAAATATGTTTCGCATCAACTTTCATCTTTGAAATCTTAAGACATCATCTGAGAAGCCATGATTTAACTATTGGCAATTAAAATCAAATATATTATTTATTTACTTAGGACTTTATATAACTTTTACTGATTGCAAATTATTAGTTTAAAAATATGCGAGTCAATAAAATAACATCAATGATATAACCTCTCTTTTTTTTTAAAAAAAAAAAAAATCAACAGATACTCCCGGAAGTGGCCCGTCGTCAGGCCTCCTGAGAGTAAGTAGTTGTTAAATTAGCAATATTTATAAAAATATAAAGCGTAATTAAAAATTAAGAAATAGACCATGGAAAGAAAAAAATTTTTTTTTTTCATTTCGTAAGCTTAAATTTGAATTATTCCATTTTTATCATAGTCAGCAATTAATAGCGTTATCCGAAAGAAACTTCAAGGATATGTCGGTTTTGCTAACCTTCCCAACCAGGTACATAGGAAATCTGTGAAGAAAGGATTTCACTTTACACTGATGATAGTTGGTAAGTATTTTATAATTTTAATTATTTTATTTTATTAAATTTAAAAACTTTGTTTTAATAAAGCCGCAATCATTTTTTTTTTTTTTTTTTTTAGGGGAATCTGGTCTAGGTAAATCAACTCTTGTCAATACTTTATTCGGTACCACTCTCTATCCAAACAAAGGTGAAACTGAACCATCAGATGAGACACCAAAGACTGTAGAAATCCAATCTCTCAGCGCAGGTCTGTCCCCGATTTTGATTTAGTAAATTTCATATATGGTAATTTGTATTATCATATGATAATCCTTTTTATATAACAACTACAACAGACATTGAAGAAAATGGCGTTAAACTAAGGCTTACGGTTGTTGATACTCCTGGTTTTGGTGATTTTGTTAACAACGAGGAAAGGTAAAAAAAATGCTGCATTATTGCGTTTTATATAAATATTTTATCCAGTCTCACAATTATTCTGAATATTATTAGCTGGAAACCAATTCTCGAAAATATTGAAACTCGCTTTGATGCATATCTTGAGCAAGAAAATCGCGTAAATCGTCGTAAGATGGTTGATAATCGCGTTCATGCCTGCATTTACTTCATTGCACCTACTGGCCATTCGTATGTTATTAATTTGAAAAGAAATTGTAGTATACCATCAAAGAATTTATAACTCACCATCTTATTTTCATTCTAAAATGAAGACTTAAGCCCTTAGATGTTGAATTTATGCGACGATTACATACCAAAGTCAATCTCATTCCTGTAATTGCCAAATCAGATACATTGACCGAAGATGAAATTAAACAATTTAAACAACGTATTCTAGATGATATTGCTTATCACAAAATTCAAATCTATCAAGCTCCACAGTATGAATATGATGATGAAGAAACAGTGGCAGAGAACAGGGAAATAATAGTACGTCGACTTGTTTTATTATTCTATACGTCAGACGTAATAATATAGATTTATTTATTTAAAAATCTTTCATTTCTAAAAAAGAGCAAAATTCCATTTGCAATTGTTGGAAGCGACAAAGAAGTTGAACTTCCTGATGGACGTCGTGTTCGTGGACGTAAATACCCATGGGGTGTAATTGAAGTAGATAATGAAGAGCATAACGATTTTGTCAAACTCCGACAAATGCTTATTCGGTCAGTATTCTGTTATTGTTGTTGTTATTATTATCGTTATTTACTGACTTCTTATCTCGGGTTACCAATTTAAAATATAGAACTCATATGGAAGAGCTCAAAGAACACACCAACGATGTGCTATACGAGAACTATCGTTCTGAGAAGCTTGTTAATATGGGGGTACAGCAAGACCAAACTGTTTTCAAGGAAGTAAACCCACTCGCTAAGATGGAGGAAGAACGTCAGCTCCATGAAGCCAAATTACAAAAAATGGAATCTGAAATGAAACAGGTATTCCAACAGAAAGTCCAGGAGAAGGAGACTAAATTGAAACAATCTGAAGAAGAATTATACGCTCGCCATAAAGAAATGAAGGATGCTCTGGAGAAACAGCGATTAGAATTAGAAGAAAAGAAAAGGCGATTGGAATCGGGTAGACCAATTACTCCTGAAAAGGCAAAAAAGAAAGGTTTTTCGTTTAACAAAGCTTGAAATTATTAAAGGTTCTTCGGTTCTCTTTTTTTTTTTTTTTTTGATAGAAATCATTTGATTGTTATTATAGCGTGGGCTTTAATTTTAATATAAAATGGATGGGTTGATTCTTTTTTGAAGGCAACGAAAAAAATTTTATTTCACTACACTTTATCAATTAATTACTTCAAAAAAGTTAGTTAAATATTAACGCTGGTAGTTTAGAATATATTTTTTCTTTATTTTCTTTGTCATAATTTCGGCTATTTATTTATACCCTTTATGTAAACGTGGGTTTAATAAATCCCACATATCTCTTTAAACTTATTATATATAAGTGTCACGACACTTCATTTATTATTTTCTGGTACCCCCCTCTTATATATTATTCCAATAAATTTTTCTACAAAAAAAAAATCTTATATAATTTATTAATAATATTTTTATTCATAATACGGAAAAAAAAGAATTTTATTATTTTAATGGTTTATAATACTTAATGTAAGACTTTAGACTAACAAAAGTTTAATAAAAGCAGGATTTTAATATTTAAGCAAAATCAAATTATTATCTCTTTTATTATTATTGTAACTGTTCATTTCAATCGTCGACAACTCTTATAATTCTATACTCTTTGCATCTCAAAGTTTTACCACTGTTGCCTTGTTCACGTCCTTCAATGTCCATTATAGTAGTGCTCGTTATTCTTTTTATTAAACTGTTAAGTGTATATCGCGTCGCATATTTATTAATAATTTGAATTGATTCTACGACGCTGAATACAGTATGAATAAATTTAAATTACGACACAACCATTTACCATGAATCACGCACGTTCTTATAACTCTTTCAAAAAACATAATACGGCTTTTCTACTGAGATTGCCGTTTTCTATCTCGTAACTTGCAAAAATTATTTACAAAATGATGAATCTTTGATTGTCGTAGTCACGAATTCTTTTATCTGATCCTTCCACAAGATACTATGTCATTTATAAATCACTTCCATACTGAAAACATTTCGAATGATGAATGAATTTTGGTACAGAATTATAATCTTTAGATCATAAATTTAATCTAGAACTCATAATAACGTCGGGAATCATGCGTAAACCGTTTCAATGGCAGACATTCAAATTATAACGACAAACAACGATCATATTACCCTGGGTTAGAAGATAAAAATTGTAATTTCATTCGAATATAGTCAGTGGAATTCCACTGTTTAATGTTACTTTAGATGATGAGTTTGGGGAAATTGTGTCATAACCTAGATTTATCGGATTTATCTAATCAATTCGATGTTGTCGAAGGAATTGTTAATGATGTCGATCATTAAATTTTCATTTTCGGAACCCATTTCTATATGGAAAAAATTAACATGAATACATAGAATAATAATATATAAAATATTGTTTCTGATTTCATAATTCCATAACATTAAACTCTATTTACAACAAAAGTATTCTAAATCGTTGTCATTTTATATAACTATTTTTTCCATTCGTCTCAAAATAAATAAAATCACGTTTCTATGTAAGAAAAAAAAAAATATTAAATGAAGCTGTTACACGATTTTTGGTTTTTAGTTAAGGATTTCTAACGGTGATTTTTCGTCAGTTGAAAAAGGCACGCACGTGAAATACAAGAAAAATTGACAGCGGTAAAGAGATTTCTATCCTAAGAATGGTGATAATTTTGGATAAAAAAAACCAAAAAAGAAAACTAATCTGTTCAATTTATTTATAAACACTATCTAACTTCTCAAAATAGAAACTAAGGCACTATTATTATCTTACGTTAATAAATTCAATTTGCAGCATAATAAAATAAATCCTAGATTTAAATTTCTCAAAATTTTATTAATTGCTTAATAAGCCCTTATTAATACAAATATGTTTACTGTCGCATAAAAAATCAAAAAAGTCAGAGCGTCTGAAAGAAACTGAAGAAAAGGATAATTCTGAAAGCACCGAATCTGAAATAAAATTTTATCTTTCTGATGAATTTCTTGAATAAGGCTGGCTAATTTTATGGTTTTCATAATATGAAAATTTCACTAATAACCCGGAAACCCGGCTTTTAATATGTGAAATTGCTTCAATATGAAAACTATGACTTGCATGTGTAACCCACTAGTTCATTTTTCGCCTAACTGTAAGTGTTGGCCAAAAAAAAAACGAAAATACAAATGATTATCGGTTGAATCTAAGATGTACCATTGGATTACCGAAGGAAACTGCTAATGAAATTGCAAAGCAAGTTTCAGATATAGATGAATATTTCTGGAAGTAAGTACTATACATGTGACCGAAATTTTTGGCCGCATTTCGCTTCGAAGCATAGCTACTTGTAGATCTGGCAATTAACTTTTAGACAGGATAATTTGTGCCAGAACTGTGGTAACTTTTAGAAAGTTTCGGCAAAATCTGCAATAATTTCGGCTAAGACTTTATAATTTCGGCCATATATTAAATACAGATTGCCGAAAATTCCAAGGCGTAGGATAAACTGTACTGTACGATTAATTAAAAAAAGTTCGTACAGTACAGTACAGCGCTCATATATGTATATATATATATATATAAGTGCTGTACTGTACTGTACGAAAAGCAAAAAAAAATTCGTATAGTACAATCACATGATTGAAGTATAATTTAGAAAATTTTTTTTTCAAAAAGTAATTTTATTATAAATATATTGTTAAAGTAAAACTAGATTTATATGTTATATAATGTTAAAAATCGTAAAAGTTTATTTGTTTGTTAAATAATTTATTTATTTATTTATTAAAACCATTAAATGATAAAAATCACACAACGCGCATATATATAAATTATTATAAAGATTACCGGTTAATCCAGAATTAAAAATTTTATAGTAACCTAATAATGAAAAAAAAAATGAAAGAACAAGAGAAATAAAGTGAAATAAAGAAAACAAAGGAATGAAAAGAAAGAAAAGGGATGAATCAAAGAAGAAGATAAAAAGTAAAGAAATAGAAAAAGAATAAAAAGAATAAATAAAGGGAAAAATAGAATAATAGGACAAGAGATTAAAAAAAAACAAAGGATAAAGAAGAAAATAAAAAAAGAATAGAAATAAAAAAGGGATAATGTTGAACAAAAATAAAGGATAATGAATGGAAAGATAAAGAATAAAAATCATAAAGATCAATAACAAAATCATAAAGTTTGAAAAAACAAAAGGGTAAAATAAATAAAAATTCATAAAAAAATAAATTGAATAACATTAGTAAGAAATGAAATTTAAGAAACAATAACAAAAAAAAAAGAAAGAAAAGAAAAAAGCATCTAACTGTAATATAAAAACCTAACTACAAACCAGAAAAACTTAAAGATCTAAAAAAAAACAAAGAAAATTAAAGATAAAATATAAGAAATAAAAGACAATAATTTCATATTACAACTTAATCACCACAAAAAGTAAAAACAAAAAAAAAGAAAAGAAAATTAAAAATAAATAATAAAAAAAAAAAATGAGTACCTTTAATTATAACTTAAAAATCTAAAGAGAGAAAAGTATCTTTAACTATAAAAATAAAAGAACTTGAAAATCTAAAAAAGAAGAAAAAAATTAGAAAGTTTATACATATTATATAATTATTAAAAAGGAAAAGAAAAATAGTTAAAATTTTACATTATACTTATATTAATTATATAATTTATAAATATTATAAACTGATTAATTATTAAATCTAGTAGAAAGGTGAACAGCTTATAATAAAAGAAAATAAAAAGGTTAGTATTTCTTAATTGTATTTCATTATAATGCTGACTATATTTACATTTTCTTTTTTTTTAGATTTTTATAGATTTATTAAAGAATAAAATAAAAGATTATTACTATTTCTTTATTATCATTTTATTATATTTTATTATATTTTTTCTTTAATATTAGATTTAAAGTTATTAAACTTTAGTAATATATTGATTTTTTTTTTTTTTTTTTTTTTTTTTAATGATCTATATATGCTTTTATTGATATTTAGTTTATATATTATATAAATAATTTATTGAAAGCTATATTCACCTTGACCTGCAGAATGCGATCATCAAATTATAATTTAAGATAATAAATATAAAATAAATTATTATAAAATTAACTATTACTATATCTATTAAATATATTCTAGTAATAATTTTTTTTTTTTTTTTTAAAGCATTATGTTGATTTCAGATTCAGTATTACATTATTAATAATATTGCTGGATTTTTATAAGCCCAACTAAATCACCCATTATTATTAATTAATAAGTATATTATAAAAAACATTTTTTATTAGAAGTTTACTGAATAATATATTAAAATCTGAAATATTACTGCAAATCTGAATTAATCTGAATCAAGTCAAGTATTAATATAAACTCAGAATCAACTTAAATTGAGATCGACTTGTGACTCAAATCATAATTATATGATAAGAAAATTCTCAAATCAAACCTGACTAACTTAACTCAACTTATGAATTGATCTGAATTAACTTGATTTATTCAGAGCACTAACTTTAGCTTTTTAACTTTTATTATTTAAGTTAAAATATCTTACTATCTTGTTTCTTTTATATTTTTTAGTAAAGGTATATCTTGTTTTTTTTTATTATTTTAAGTTTAAAAACTTTTTTTTCAAAACTAATGCAAATCAAAATATGGGGTCTTTGCAATAGAAAGGGCGGAAACTTAGATAAATATGATTTTGAGATAATTGAGTTTGAAAGTTTTTAATCACATGTAAACAAATCGATAATCTGCAGTAGTAAAAATAGGACATTCTTATTATGGCAATTGCTTTGCCAATCTGTGAATTTAAAAATAGATTTTTTTAAAATAAATTTATTAGTATAAATTTTTTATAAACTTTCTTTGACCTTGAAAGCTAAGCAGTATTTCCTTTAATTTTTATAATGTTCTTTTTTTCTTTCTAATTTGACCTGATTTCTTTCTAAGCAAAAAAAGAAAATTTTCTGCTTTTCATCACAAATTCACAATTCCAAAGTCCAAGTCTAGCAATACCATCCCTAAAGAAAAAAAATAAAAAGAGAACATTAGCAATACTCCTAAATTAAAAAAAAAGAGAAATGTTTCTATTAACAATGAAGTAGAACCTCTTCCCTTCCATTTACCTCATTTTCAAAGTCTGGTTTATAGTACTCGTTCAGCAACCTACAAAAAAGAAAAAAAATGTTAGAAACGTTTCTATTAATGCTGAAGAAGAACTCCCACCCTTCATTTACCTTATTTCTAAAGTCCAGTTTATAGTACTCATCCGGCAACCTACAAAAAAGAAAAGAAATGTTAGAAACATTTCTATTAATGCTGAAGTAGAACTCCCACCTCCATTTACCTTATTTCCAAAGTCTGGTTCGTAGTACTCATCCGGTAACTTACAAAAAAGAAAAGAAACGTTAGAAATGTTTCTATTAATGCTAAAGTAGAACTCCTACCCTCCATTTACCTCATTTTCAAAGTCTGGTTCATAGTACTTGTCTGGCACCCTACAAATAAGAAAAAAAAATTATTTTTTTTAAAAAAAAACAACGATAAAAAAAGTTTTTTTTAAAAAAAAAGGAAAAACAGTTTTAAATAACTGAAAAGAAGATAAAATTTTTAGAGAAAACGGAAAGTTAAAAACTAACTGTTTTTTTGTAAGTCAGTTTCAACCTTTTTCTTATTTGAAAGTAGAGTACTTTTTTTTAAAAAAAAAAGATTATTAATGATCAGTAAATCAGTTTATATCAAAACTAATCAGAAATTTACAATCATAAGCAACCAACTTTATGCTATACCTAAAAAAAAATAATAAAATGTTATTTAATAAAAAATAATTAAATAAAAAACTGTTTTTCTTTTTACTTCTCGGTAGAACGTCTTTATTAAAAAATATAAAAAACATTATATAAACCCGCTATATCATTTAGCTAACTGCTAAGCTGTTCTACATCGAACATAAATCAAATGGGTTGGTAAGTAACCTAATGCAATATCCTATTACTCTAACGAGTCTACATTAACTATCTATTTATTTACCCTTCATTTAAATTTTTAATATTTATTTTTTTTCAGCTACAATAGTACGGCTTCAGACTTAGGGTGTACTTGTAATGGATGGATTGCTTAAAGAAACATTCTTTTCCTTTGTTTTATAGGGAATGGCCTTGGAGATGGCTTCAGACTTTGAGTATCTAACGTTTCTTTTTCCTTTATTTTTAGGAAACAGCCTTGAAGACGGCCTCAGACTTGTAATAAGAGAGGCTTCGGTTGGGAATTACTTAAAGAAACGTTTTAACATTTCTTTTCTTCTTTATTTTGTAGGGAACAGCCTTGGAGACAGCTTCAGACTTAAGGTATGTTGTAATGAAAGAGGACTTCAGTTGGGAATTGCTTAAAGAAACATTCTAACGTTTCTTTTCTTCTTTATTTTTGTAGGGTTATGTAAGTATATTTTAATAGAGGGAATTTATTTAAAGAAATGTTTTAACGTTTCTTTACTTCTTTATTTTTCTAGTGAATAGGTTTGGATATGATGTTACAGTAGGGTTTAATTGGAATTTACTTAGAAAACAATTTAATAGTAACGCGTCTAATGTTAGTAATATGTTTACTAATGTAATTTAATAAAATAAAATAAATAAAATTTATAAGTTTATTTTAAATTTGCATATTTTACACCATTTTTCTAACTAAGAATTGCGTTACTATATAAAAAAAGTTGCGTAAAGTTAATAGTAAATCATTTGTGAGTATTGTTCGAGGTCCTAGCATAAAATAAAAATAAAATAATTCGCCGATACTGAACTGTTGTAAACAGCGTAAAATAAAATAAATAAAATTCACCTATACATAAAATATTATTTTTTTTTAATAAAAAAATGACTTAATGTGATTGGATAAGAACTACCACCCTTTCTATTGCAAAAAAGTTTGTGTTCTCATAGTACTAATTTTAGTTTAGTGTAACTTGTCACTATTTTTAGATGTAGATCATTTTAGTGTAATATTCGCAATTATCTCAATTATCTCAATTTTTTATTATGTAAATCGACTTTCATTTATAATTGAAAAATGTAGCCCATATCAAAATTTATCCAAATATAGCAAAAACTCATTTTTCATTTTTGGGGTAGTTTCCGCCCTTTCTATTGCAAAGACCTTATATAATAAATTAGTTATTAACTAGGGAGCAGGAACCATTGTTAAATCTGAAGCTTATTTATTATTATACATCAGTAAGTCAGAAAAATATATTGTAAGGATATGCATTGCCTGCATATACAATTGTAACAATCGTTATACATTCTGTTAAGTTTTAGGCAAGCGTATAATGTGTTAAATATTGAAAAATATGCAGATTTATGTTATTTTATATATAAAACAACATATAGTAAAACAATGATAGTTTAAAAATACATACAGTATATAAAATGTTATTTAATATTAAACAATACATATCATATATTAGTTAATATGCATATTATCATATATTAGTTTATTTTTATTAACAAGAATCAAATGTGTAAAAAAATTATCGTATATTAGTTAACTTGTATAAAAATGCATATTTTGATATTAAACAATACACCATGTAACACCACACTACAAAATGCATTATACTAAAGTATTATAATGTTAAAAAATAATAAATTGTTTTAGCCTCTAACTAATAATTTTACGCTTTTTTGTTTTTCCCCTCTCTTCATCCGTTCCTTTTTTTTTCTTTTGCTTTTTTCATAAATTGTTTTTTTTTATTTCTATATCATAATTTTTATCCTTCAGTCCCTTTTTACAAAGTTTTGTATTCAATTCTGATATTTTTCAGCATCACAAATCAAGACTTACGAAGAAAAAGTAAATAAAGAAACATTAGTAAACGCTTCTCAATTAACCAAAATAAAAGAATAGTTTCGTAACAGAAGTTGAAAAACTTACTGTTTTTATTTTTCCCATTCAACCAAAAGACAAAACCTATAAAAGAAAGAAATAAAGAAACATCAATAACGTTTCTAGTTTAAAAAGAACAATGTAAATAAAATTAAAGTTTTGCAAAACTTACCATTTCCAATACCCCAAAACTAAACCCTAAAAAAAACAACAAAACTTTAGTAAATATTTTGCTAACAAATAATAGCTTGAAGAAAGAATCCATCACGCATCCAGAGATTTAAAAAACTAGTTCCAAAAAAATAGAAATGTAAATAAAAGATTTATTAAATACAAGATTTAAGATAAGAAAACCCACCAAAGTTCAACACATACATCCTAAGATCTAAAGAATGGCTGCCTAAAAAAAAAAATAACAAAACATAAATAAAGTTTCGTTAAAAGATAAATAAAAGAGTTACATCAAAACTACTTAAGACTCACCGAATCCACACTCCAGGTCCACCTAAAGGCTAAGTTCTGAGTAATTAAACGTTTTAACCTGTCTAAAGAAAAGAGAGAGAACAAAATGTTAGAAAACATTTTTTTAAAAGGAATATATTTAAAGTAATCAATGCCTACCAAAGTTCAACAACCAAATTTAGCTAAAAAAAAATCCATTTTCTTATCGATTTCCACGCGTACAAAAATCCTAAAGTACTGGTTGTCTGCAGAGAGAAAAGAACGAAATAATTAGTAATTGTTTTGTTAAAAAAACTATTCAAAGAAAAACTCTTACCTTTACCAATTCCCATGTCTAAATGTCCTAAAGTACTGGACGTCTAAAAAAAAGAATAAATGGAATGTTAATGATCATTTCATTAAGACAATATTAAAAAAAGTTTATTGATTAAAACCAAGGTGGGTTCGTCCACAGTATTATCTTGAACTAGTGATGCTAGAACGTGTTCTGCAAATGGATCTAGATTTCACAAATAGTAACAAATCAATTCTGGTCTTCTAAAAAAAAATGTAACAAAATGTAAGTAAAGTTTTGTTGTAGAAACATTTTGAACCCTTCTTACCTAATTAAGTATTCTTGTCTGTAAAAAAAGCAGTTTAAAAAAAAGGTGAGCATTGGTAAATGTTTCAGTAAAGATTAATTCAAAAAAAAGAACTTTTACCAATATTACATCTAAACTCCAAGGGTGTTCAAGCTGAAGGAATTGTCTAAAAAAAGAAAAAAACAAAATATTAATACACGTTTTGCCAAGTGGTTCAAAATATTTTAATACAATACCTGATCTTGAACAACATCTAGGTGATTGTGATGGTAATTTTCATGATCGTTTAAAAAAAAAGATAGAATAAAACATTAGAAATGTTTCGTTAAAATAGATTACTGAAAGAAAAATCTACCAAAAACCCACACTTAGAGATCTGAAGTATTAGTTTTTAAAAAAAGAAAAAAAAATAAAACATTAGTATGGTTACATTAAAAAAAAAGTTAAAAAAAAAAGTTGAATCTAGTAAAAAAGGCTGGTACTTCACTGAAATTTCACATATCGTCTAAAAAAAATGGAAGAAAATGAAATATCAATAAACGTTTCATTAAAATAAATTAAAAAAACTTCTACAGCTTCCATACCAAAATCTTGCGCGTTCAAATATTTCAAAGAATCGAGTGGCTGTACTTCCATATATATTCACGAAACCTAGCCGCCTAAAAAAAAGAGTAACTTTTCATTAAAATTAATAACTAATAAGAATAAGAACCTCCTCAAACTTCTAATGCATCATCTAAATACCGAAGAACTGGCTGTCTGCAAAAAAGAATAAATGATAAAATTTTAGTATTCGTTTCGTTAAAATATTAAAAAAATTTATCTCTCACTCTATTAATTTTTCTAAACTTTTCACGGTCAACCGAAATTTCACACGTTTAAAATTCAAAGAACTAGTTTCCTAAAAAATTAAGTATTTTTACAAAAAGAAAAAAAAATGTTTTATTATAAATGTTTCTTAAATAAAAAAAATATTTTCTTTCTCTTTACCTTGGGTTTGTGTCTGGTGTTTTTTAAAAAAAGCACTCCGTTTAAAAAATTTTTTTTTTTCTTTTTTTTTTGCTATTCTGCTGACATTATTAAAAATAAACAAAAAAAAATAAACTGGATATGTAAAATTATTATATCACATGTTTATTAGCCATAAGTTGTAATTAAAGAACCAATCATAGATCGACTCAATTTTTAAGCGAGTGGACATCTGGACATTTGTGTCACTGTGCGTAGTATTATATAGTCCTTCGCTTCACTCTGGACTAATTAATTATATAACTAATTGGTAATTAATTAATTACTGATTGATTGCTAATTCATTTAATTCATTACATATCAGTTATTAATCAAATACTAATTTTAATTAGTTACTAATCAGATATATAACCAATTAGTAACTGATTGATAGCAGATTTAATAGTATTAATTAACTGTAAATTGATCATAACTTAACTATCAATCAGCTATTAATTGATCATAAATTGATCATCAATCAATTATTAATTAACCATCAATTAACCTGCTTAATTGATAGCTGATTAATATCAGATTTTAGTAGAAATCAACTATCAATCAGGTTGTTTGATTGATATCAGATTGAATAAATCATGCATTAATCAGATATCAATCAGATATTTGATTGGTACCTAATTAATACCTAATTTGATATATTTTAATTTATATAACTTATTTAGAACAGTGACATATATTAGCTAATATTTTAGGGGGGTGGAAGGTAAGCAAAAATCTTAGGTTACACAATTTTTAAAAAATATGATTGGTTGCATGTAACCAAGATATCTTACTTGGGGGTGAGGGTAAGCGCTTATAGTAAAAAAATATTAGCCAATATATGTCACTGCCCTTACTATTCTGGTTTATTTCAGTTTTTTAACTTTCACTTATCTTAATCTAATGCTTAATCATGCTATTATCTAATTAAAATATCTTGCTATCTTATTCCTTTTATATTCTTTAGTAAAAATAATAACTTGTTTTTTTTGTTTAATAATATAAGAATTTCAGTTGTTTAGCAATCTGTGATATTAGAAATAAAAAAAAAACAAAATATTTTTTATAATTTTATTGCAAGAATAATTTAATGATCTTGTATACCTGATTATCTAATCTATTTACCAGATGATAAAAGGTTATCAGAATTGTCAAAACTTTGTGAAAAGAATTTTAGTAGGTATTTTGTGTGAGTTTAAACAATAAAATTAAAATATCATCCGAAATTAAGCATCCCTATAACAAAAAAGGTGCTTAATTTCGGAATCATATGGTAATATAAAAAGACGTTGCACAACGTTTTTTATTAGTTAAAAAATGGTTCAGTTCCAGTGATTTGGTTCAGTAACAATTATATATATATATATCGATTAGATTTCAATTTATTATTAAAAATTAATAATTTTCATAATAAATCAGATTATACAGATTACCCGTAATCTATCCGGATCAATCCAAATCTGTACTGAATAGATGGATGGAAAATAAAATTCATTTTCAATCATAAGATCTAATTTTAGAGTATATAAGTTTTGCACTGTACAAAATTTTTGCGCGCAAAATAACGACTAATAATATCCTGATTACAATTATTTGTTGATATTTCCGGAAATACTAAAGATTTAATCTAGGGAATTTCAATATTAATTTATTGATTTAGTGATCTACAGTTTAACAATAACAATTTATAATTTACTATATTTGTAAGTTAGAAGCGGTAAGCTGATCTATTATACAGCTCACATGTTTTTTCGTGATGACTATTGCCATCTTTAAAAATTTTTTTATAATCTGCACCACATCTAAATTTTAAATGAAACATTAATAAACGCGACGAACAGGATTACGTCAATAAGCTAGTTTGGTACTTACAACCAACAAAATTCGTATCCACATCCGGAAGTGGTGCAGGTCATGTGAGAACACCCACCTATAAGGTGAAGAGTACAAGAGTAACATTAAATCAAACGGATAATTTAACGTAAAATCAATAACATTATTCTAACCATTCTTAAATATTCTAATTTGACATTTGGGACAAGGTTTGGTTTCGCGATTGATAGCATCTATCGTGGCACCTTCGGTGGTCGCTTTCTCAAGATCATATTGCGCGCAGGTGCGGCCTTCGTGCCACGGGACATCGTGTGTGTAGCAAGTCTTTTGTTTACACGCGAAACAAATCATTATTGGAGCTTTATCTATTGGATAATTAGATATTACTGAGTTCATTTTCGGTATTTTCGGTTAAAATAAAAATGGAATAAATCCAACCTTGTTCAAAATGCTCTTGTCCCGAACCGCAAGTTGGATTTTTGCACCATCGAAAATCTGGCATTTTTCGTATGGCCTGACGAAAACAAAGATGGTCATATCTGGAAAAATTTTTTATTATATTTTCTTAATATAATGGATTAGAAATCAACAACAAGCAGCAATAAGTATATGTGTTAAATCTACCTTTCAAACAAATCTTTGTCAACAACTCGCTTTATGTCCTCATATTCCATTATCTCATGGCAATCGCTCGTTAAACACTCAATATCAGTCTTACCTTTTGCATTCAATAGGTAATTAATATTTTTGAGGAGACATTTGCGGCATATGCTATGGTTACACTTGGTAGTGGAGATCGTGAAATCGGTGATGGGAATGTCATCGCAACAAATAGTACATTCTTTTGTCCAAGTTGAAGTCATTTCAATCTACAGATTCGTGTAGAAATATAAATTGAAAGGAAATTGTCATGTCATATATAGCCATAAAAGGATAATGTGTTACAAATATATATTTTATAGAGTTTTTCCGGAATTTGGAGTTAGATACAGCTTACTATTCAGTCATTATGATCCTATACGTAGTCCTACTCACAGGGCAAAAAATTACTCTTACTGTGCTCGCGACTGACACAATCAGAAGTGTCAAGCAGCAAATCGAGGAACGCGAAGGTAGTATAATTTTGACTTGAGTAGCAAAGAGACTACCTGGTCGTTCATTCTGAACATTCTTAATAGGAACCCCTACGAATAAACAAAGGCTTGTTTACTTAACCCAAGAACTATCCAACGAAGATATTCTGGAAGAGTGTGGCTTCCAGAACGAGGGGATTATGTATTTGTGTATGAATCTGTTCGTTGTTATAGTCTCAGGAAAAACAATTACTCTTAGGGTGTTTGGTACTGACACCGTCGAAAACGTCAAGAAAAAAATTCAGGATCGTGAAGGTATAATTTTAGATTGGAATAACAAAGATATCCTGATTTCCCATTTTGAATTTGTTTAATAGGAATCCCTATCGATGAACAAAGGCTTGTTTATTTGGATAAAGAACTACGCGAAGATCAAAAGACATTGATAGATTATAATGTTCAGAATAATGGCACTATGTATATGACGATGAGACTAAAAGGAGGTAAAGACGGATTTATACATATAAGCTATTATGAGTAAATCGGTTTGTTCATTTATTTAACTCGGAATTTGCATATTTTTATTAAACTAAAAGGTCTTGCTGTCAACCGGTTTTACAAATTTTATATGAGATACCTAGGTGCCTTAACTAACGCGAAAAAAAATTAATCTCTCATACTGTATATTCAAAATTCTTGTATTATTAGTCTTGTATTTTTGTTTTATTTATTTATTTTTATATTTTGATGTAAATTTACGAAAAAAAAAAAATTTCACCAAGAATTTAAGTTGGATGAATTTCCCTAGCTGCCACTCGAAAAAAAAAATGCAGATCCATAGATGATAATCCGAAAATTGCTAATTTTTACAAAATCAAATATAAAAGACAAAAAATAATATATAGAACTTTTCTTTTAATTAGACCTGTAGAGAAGGTATATATTTCTATAAAAGCTGAGTAATATTCGTATTAAAAAAAAACCAAAATTTGCAAAATCAATTACATATCTTTGGTGCTTACGTAGATTAAGGGAAACTTGGATTTAGGATAATATTAAAATTTTAAAATTTCTAAATATATACAGAAATATTTGTTATACATATTAGCTGTATTATATGCGATAAGTATATTAAAAGAAAGAAGTACAACATATATAAGTTATCTATCCACGTTATAGGAATTCGGGATTACCAAACATGTTTTATGAGAAAAAGGAAAGGGTTTTGCCCTATAATCATATTATGAACTAGGGACGGTTATGGGAACCGTTGTTGGGTCCGGAGCGAAAAATCTTTTGCATGACAAGAGATAAAATTAGCATTTATTGAGTAAATGTGTAAAAAAGGAACTTTTCTTTTAAGCGGCGGACGGTCACTATTGTGTGACTATACTCTTTAGAATAAAATAAAACATACAGTCAGCTCGATATAAACGAATTTTTACTGTTACGTGACATTTAATCAATCAAATACAATAGTAATTCTCGCTATAACGAATCAACCAATTAAATTCTTTAAAATTCTTAGTCCTTCGCTTCGCTCCGGACTAATAAATATAACCAATCCGGTTATACATTTAGAAGTGTACAGCATTTGATCAATCAATTCTGCATTATTGATAATCGAAAATTTTATGATCACATGACAAGAGGAATTTCAATCAAAAAAAAAAAAGGGTCGTCTAATAATTTTAGAATTTAAAGTAGGTATTCAACAATGTCAGACCAGTATGAAGGCGCTATAGGAATTGACTTGGGAACTACATATTCGTGTGTTGCTGTGTGGGAAAATGATGAACGCGTTGGTAAGTTATTTTAATAAAAGCAGGAGACTATTATCCAGATACCAAAAAATTTTTCTTTTCAAAATATAGAAATAATTGCTAATGAACAAGGGAACCGCACGACACCTTCGTATGTCGCCTTTGCTGACACAGAGCGTCTTATTGGTGATGCTGCTAAAAACCAAGCGGCTATGAATCCTAAAAACACAGTTTTTGACGCGAAACGTTTAATAGGTCGACGTTTTGACGATCCAGAAGTAAAAGCCGATATAAAACATTGGCCTTTTACTGTTGTTGAAAAAGATGGTGCTCCTTTGATTCAAGTTGAATACCAGGGTGAAACGAAAAATTTTACCCCACAAGAAATATCATCGATGGTATTAACTCGTATGAAGGTATACCTAATTTATTTATTATTGTTATAGAGATGATAATTGATTTTTTACTTATCTACACAATTTCATTAATTTATAGGAAATTGCTGAGGGAAAATTAGGAAAAAAAGTCAAGAAGGCTGTTGTTACTGTTCCAGCTTATTTTAATGATTCTCAACGTCTTGCCACCAAGGATGCTGGAAAAATAGCAGGGTTAGATGTACTTCGAATTATAAATGAACCAACTGCTGCAGCTATTGCTTATGGACTTGATTCTAAAGAAACAAAAGAAAAAAATGTTTTGATATTTGATTTGGGTGGTGGTACTTTTGATGTATCTCTCTTGACTATAACCGGGGGAGTTTTTGCTGTAAAAGCTACCGCAGGAGACACTCATTTAGGCGGGGAAGATTTTGATAACAATCTCCTTGAATACTTTAAACAAGAATTTAAGCGTAAACAAAAGCATGATATATCAGGTGATGCACGTGCTATACGTCGTTTAAGAACTGCTTGTGAAAGAGCAAAACGTGCTTTATCTTCACAAACTCAGACTACTGTTGAAGTTGATTCATTATATGAGGGTAGTGACTTCCAAGCTAATATTACTCGTGCGAAATTTGAGGAACTGAATTCCTCTCAATTTAGTTCTACTTTAGAACCTGTCCGTAAAGTTTTAAAAGATGCAAAAATAGAGAAAAAGGATATACATGAAATCGTTCTTGTAGGAGGTTCTACTCGTATTCCAAAAATTCAATCACTTCTTCAAGATTTCTTTGATGGGAAAGTATTAAATAAATCAATTAACCCAGATGAAGCTGTTGCTTACGGAGCTGCTGTACAAGCTGCTCTTTTAACAAATCAAGCAGGTAGCGAAAAAACCCAGGATCTTTTACTTTTAGATGTAGTTCCACTTAGTTTAGGTGTTGAAACTCAAGGTGGAGTTATGGCGGTAGTTGTACCTCGAAATACCCCTATTCCAACTATCAAAAAAAAAGTTTTTACGACAGCAGAAGATGGTCAAACTATTGTTGAATTTCCAGTATATGAAGGGGAAAGACCAATGTGTCATGATAATAATTTATTAGGGTCTTTTGAATTATCAGGAATACCTCCAATGCCTCGTGGAGAAGCTGAGCTTGAATGTACTTTTGATATTAATGCTGATGGTATTCTTAAAGTTACAGCGAAGGATAAAGCAACTGGACGAAAAGCTAATATTACAATTTCAAATTCGGCTGGTCGACTATCAGCTACTGATATTGAACGTATGGTTGCTGAATCAGAAAAATTCAAGGAAGAGGATAAAAAGAGTCAAGAACGTGTAGAAGCAAAACAAGAACTTGAAAATTATGTTTATCAGGTATTTAATATCTTTTAAGTATTATTTTCATTACATAATAATTGTTTAATTGAGAGAATTTTATTTTTTATTTTTTTTTTTTTTTTAGATTGAAAACACACTTAATGAACCAAATGTTGCTATGAAATTGAAACGCAATGATAAAGAATCCATTGAGAATGCTCTTTCAGGTTAGAATTTTATTAACGTGATGTAATTATCTTTTATATACTAATTACTTTAAATTTTATAGAAGCACTTGAATTTCTTGATAAGTCTAATGAACCAACAATTAGCAAGGAAGATATTAACGCTACAAGGAAGAAATTACAACGTAGTGTTACTCGTGCATTTGCTTCACTCAATCGCTAGAATCTTTCTAAGTTTCCCCTTTCACATATAATGATGTAATTTTTCAAAAAAAAAAATATGTGTATATTTTCATTATTAAAAAAAACACATAGACATAATCTATAAATAATATTTTCACAATAGATCAATCCCTTATTTCTGATGGACATCCTCGTATATAATTTTATCTTAATTATTTATTGTAAAGCAATACAGTTTGTTAATGTTATTGCTGCGTGATAAAATGACAATTAAAAGTGTTTGCAATTGCAATATTATACAAAAAGTATATCGTTATTTACGTATTATTATTATTTGATTTAATATCATTAATTACAATAGGCAACCAAGCTTCTTCAGGTATGCTTTTTGCCCATTCTTTATTTATTGTAAATCGGAATTATTAATATAAATATGAATCTGAATAAAAAAAAATTCATGTAAAAAAAGTAATTTCACTTACCAGGTATAGAAGTATCAGGTAGTTTAATATTTTTCATAATTGAGTTAATCACAGCTAAATCGTCTATAACATTTAATAAAATCAACATTTTTTATTTAAATGAATGCACATAATCGCAGCACCTTATTTACCGTCTGGAATTTTTTCTTGATCATTTGTATAAATATGTAATACTTTTGGTCGTCCTTCCTATATTGATTTTAATATTAATATTAATAACAGTTGTTTATATATACATTTGGGAATAGATTAAATATTAAATTACTTGTTGAAATGCAATGTCATTATTTTCTTGTACATCCTCTTCGTCGTCTTGTGGCAAAACCTCATATCCAAATGGCACATAATTTTCATCTTCATCACTTTCGCTATTAACCTCTTCATTAAGAGTATTATTTATCAAATTACTACCATTATCGCCATTAATTCGAGTAATTCCATTATTTAATGTTAATTTGCTAGAGAATTCATTAGATAAATTATCGTTATTTGGTGTTACTATAGTAGTGTTATTAGGCTGTGGTTGTATTGTATGATAATTGGAATCTGTATTAATAATATCTTTAAGGGTAATTAAGAAATATTTATTTAACATTCAAATTAAAAAAAAAAATTATAGCTGTAAATCGTACCTTGAGACATCGTTGAATATTCTAAAAACTGAGAACGAAAAATTTACACATATATAATTGTTACCACGTGATAAATATAGATAGGGATGTTACTAACGTAAAGGATCAGTCTTTTTTTTATATATCAAATATATACGAGAAAAAAATTATGAAAGAACTTAAAAAAGCCGAGGAGGAATGGAAAAAAACCAAATCTGAAGCGATAAAAATACGTGATTTTCATATAGAAAATTTGTATGAATTATTATTAAAATCATTTTATGAACGAAATTATTGTCGTGCTAGCAAAATACTTGAAATTCTATTAAAATGTTCCGAGTGCGATATGACTAGGATTTGGCAGGTTCCAATTTAATTTATTGTAAAAATTGCAGTAATAATTAATTGAATTAATATAATAAAAAAGAATATGTATGAAAACATACTGTATATTGAATAATTTATATGTTGAATTTTTTTTTTTTTTTTGGAACAAAAGCCAGCAATTGGAGTATTGACTACTTTAGATCCTACTTCAATAGCTTTTATCGATTTCTTTAATATAATGTTATTAAAAACTTATACAAAGGTAAATACGATATATTTAATGAAAATCCGTAAAAAAAATGTCAATATTAATTCATAATTTGAAGAAAAGAGATGTTGAAGATGTGGATAAACAGAAGGTTATAATGGAATTGGTTTTTTATCAAGTAAAATATGGACAAACGATCGATGCACTTGCAACTATTGAAACGTATTTTTTTTTTATAATAAGTTTCTCATAATAAAATTCCTCAATAATTGATTTTTTTATCCTTTAAATAGATATTTGCCTCAAGAACCATATTGTAATAATCCACTCCTATACGGTTATGCGGGATTAATTTCATATTCATTATGGGAACAATTAAACGTTAAATTTAAAAAATCAGAACCTGAGGTGGTTGGTTATAAACCGCAAAAACGTAAAAATGCTTCAAAAATGATTCTACCTCCACGGGAAAGATCAAAGCGAAAAAGAAAAAGAAATGCCGATGAAAAAGATGATGATTTTATTGAAGTTGGTATGTAATTTATTAATATAATTTATGTAAAGAATGTAAAGAATTGATAAATTTACTGAAATTAAATAGATGATCAAATCATGGATCAACATCAACGGTATTATGAAAATAGTTTAAGGAATTTTAGAATGTCTTTGGATATGGATATGTCGAATGATATATTCCTAGTACATTATGTTAAGGTATCTAAAAAGATAAGTTAAAAATATATGGAGTTTATTATTTTTATTTAAACAATGTTATACTTAAATTTAAGGCACACGTTTTTTTAAGTTACTATTATATAAGGAAGAAATTGGAGAAGCCATAAATGCCATACAAAATTTCTGTAATGAGAACCCATCAATTTTGACTGGACATAGGTACATAAAAGTTGAAAGGGAATAATTATAATAATTATATTTTCACTGGTAAACTGAAATACATGTATTTATTTTCAAAGGCTTTTATTTGAAGTCTTATATACATATGAAAGACTTAAATATGAATGGGTTGATATAGGAAAGACGTATCATCGAATTGATCCAGTGAGTCCGCCTGATGAAGTGTTCAATCCCTTAATGGAACATTATACTCAAGTTATAGGTAAGGGAGAAAAATGGTCATTTCTTGTTATAAATAAATTCATCCAAATTAATATTCCAATTCCTATTAAAAAGAGCAAACTAACGGAAAAGATAGAGATATTTTAGCTGATGCGTATTTTAATATATGCGAGTTACTTTTCCAACGTATTGAATGCGGAGACGATAGTTCTAATTATTTATATCAAGCAATAGAATATTTTGTGTGGTTAGAGTTAAGTGATGTTATGATTATTACGTCGTTCTTGTTTGTTTGTTTGTTTGTTTATAATAGCAATCACAAATTTATTATAACTATTGTTTTCAATTAGGCATTCTGATGTAGATAAAGTTAAAGTTAATGAATTATTAAAAAATCGAGGTGAATGGTTTAGACGATTTTTATTTTATACAAACAAAAAGACGGTTAAATCATGGCGAGAATTTCAATGTTATAGAATATTAAATGAATGTTTAAGTAATGAATGTTGTTATTTAGTAAAAAAAGTAAAAGAACATATTTTATCGGGGAAAAATTTTCATACCGTTCTTTATAATTTTGAGAAGAAAAAATATTACGGAAATATTGATGGGAATATTGATTGGAACGTTGATTGGAATACTTCAAAATCAAGTGATGATGACAGCGATGATTACGACAACGACGATGACGACGATGATAATAGCAATGATAATGGTGATGATGATAAAAGTGATGTTGATGATGATGATGATAGTGATGATGATGATGGTAGTGATGATGATGATGATGATGATGATGATAACGTCAATTGTGATAATGACATTATTTCTGACAATTAAACATTTTTTTTTTTTAAAAAAAAAATTTCTATCACTTCTATTGCTACATATTCAGATATTATTACATATTTTTTTTTGTTGGACAAAAATCCTAACAAGACTAAAGTACAAAAAACTAAAGGTACAAAAAATTTCTTTCTAAACAAGAAATAAATACAAGAATAAAATAATAAATAAAAATATTACAAAAAAAACGGTATAAATAAATATGCAACCAACTATCTATTTATTATCTTTTCATTTATTATCTCAAAATTATTATTATTATTACTGTTATTATTATTATTATCTTCTATGGTAATTTCATCCCCATCTTCGTTATTTAAGTTATAATGTTTTATAAAAGAAGCAAAGATTAGACCCATCACAGCTACAAATATACAAAGTATGTAATTTGTTGAAATACCATTATTAATACTATTTAATATAATGTTCTTTTGTTCTTCATCCAATTGTCGAATATTTTTAAGTGATAATGCATCATTAAGAGAACTGTTAATAGGAAAATTTTGTGTGTTTTTCATATTTGATAATATATGATTATTAAATAACGCTGTTGATATTGATATGCCAAATATAAATCCATAACCTCTAAAAAAATTACAAAGTCCGATCATATGAGATTTTTCTCTTTTTTTAATGGAACGTAAAGCAGGTACTAACAAAATAAATTGGGTTCCAATACCACATCCAATAACTATTAATGCTATCACACGTAATAATGTTTCTGTAGTTAAATTAAATGTTGACAATAAAAATCCACCACCTATTAGTGAAATTGATCCAATGTATAATAACCATTTATATTTTTCAAATTTCATTATCAACGTTCCACCAATTGCACAAAATATTACAACACTTGATACTAAAGGTAATAATGATATACCAGATTGTGTAGGTGATTGTAAGCGAACGTATTGAAAATATACCGGAGTATAATAAATTACTATCACTTGTATCCAACCAATAAAATAAAAGCATCCAAATATGGCTCTAATGGAAGAATCTTTGAACATTGATGTTGGTATTAAAGGTTTTTTAACAAATATTTTTTCAAATATTCCAAATAACACTAAAATAACAAAACCAACTCCAAAAATTGTTAATATTGTCACACTAATCCAAGGGAATTTGTTTCCTCCATAATTTAACCCAAAAAGTAATGATAATAATCCTGAAGCCAGCAGGAAAATTCCTAACAAATCAACCTCTTTTAATTTTGTTGCAGTATTTTCAGATGATTCAAGTTTTCTTAATGAAATTAACAATATTATTATACATATTACTGATAATGGACCATTCATGTAAAATGACCATCTCCATGAAACATAATCTACAAATAAACCACCTATTAGTGGTCCAATTATAAATGCCACAGAAAATATTACATTCATAACAATATTATAAAATACTTTTTGTTTATATGGTATAACTTCTGATATAATAATAAATGTCATAGATGTTATCATACCACTTCCTATTCCCATTGTTGCTCTAGTTGTAATTAGCCATTGAATATTTTGTGATGCTCCACATAATACTGAACTCGCACCAAATATTAAAATTGATACTAAAAATGTCAATTTTTTTCCAAAGATCATTGATAATTTTCCGCAAAATGGTTGTAACATTGTCTTAACAAAGTGAGAAGTAATTTATAAAAAAAAAAGGAAAAAGGAAAACCAGGTTAGAAATCTATATAAAAAAATATATATGCAAACTTTTTTTTTTTCTTTAAAAAAAAAAAGAGACTTACACTTGTTAGATTATAACTGTTTATTAACCATGAAAAATCTTCACCTGCTTTAAATTCTTCCAAAATTTTAGGCAATTGATTTGCTACCAAATTAATATCAAGTATTGCAAGAAAAAATATCAGACAACATCCAGCCATTAAAAGAAACTTTTCCCATATTTTGAGTCGTATAATACTAATCGGTCTAATCGGTTCTCTAGAAATTCGATTAAATGAAGTAGTTGGAGAAAATGATGTATTGATGTCATTTGTTGTGGTTAGACGTTTTTGCGATATTGGGGAATCTATAACACCTATTTCTGTTGTACTTTCACTTCTTGAAGTGGCAGTATCACCACCTTTTTTTGTTATAAATGATAATTTTGATATTCTTTTTGGATTCTTTATACTATAGTCTTCTTCTTCTATAATGATCTCGGAAGATTTATTTCTGTTATGTCGAGATGATTTTATTGGTCTATTACGATCTTTTTTTGTATTATCATCTGATATATTGATAGGTTCAACATCAATATTTAGCGATGATCTTTCACCGGTAATTTTTTTACTGTTATTAGGTTTAACAGAAGATTTTGATTTTATAACAGCATTTTTGTTTAAATTATTATTTTCTTCACGCAAATTACTTGTATCATCATCATCATTATTATTGTTATTATTTTCTATTTCAATATGATCATAAGGATCCCCTACGTATGTATTTGATCCTGAAGAAGGTTGAACCGTATGATTATATTTTGGTTTTGATAAAGATGATGATTCTATTGTTTTATTATCAGATTCTATTATAGGGTTTAAATTTGAATGCGAAGATCTTCTAATTAATGATTCATATTCCCTTATTTTAGCCGCAACTGCCGCTGGATTACCGGATGAATAATTATACGGATTATTAATATTAATATTTTTAACATTATTATTACCATTATTATTTCCATTATTATTATTACCATTATTATTATTATTATTATTATTATTATTATTATTATTATAATTATTAAAGTCCATTGTTAACCTATTAGTATCAAATGGAGAAGAAGGACTAGTAATAAATGGAGATGATGATGTAGACAAATCAATTTCTGATTGATTATTATGACTTTGATTAATTAATGATTGTACTGATTGTCTCATAGTATTAATCAATAATAAATTACTTGTTGAACCTTGTGGTGTCATATAAGCCGTTGTTGTTGAATCTAATGATGATGATGGATAATGACGAATTATTCTACTACTATTACTACTACTGCCATTATTTTTATGATATTGCTGCCATATATCACTATTTCTATTTTCTATTTTTAAGCGAGTGCCATTATTACTGTTATTATTATTATTTTTATTGTCATTGCTGTTGTTGCTGTTGGAAGAACTTTCTCCGTTTTCCTCATTTTCATTTATAACTTCTATTTCTGTTATTGCTTCGAAAAATATATCGCCTTCACTTGAAACACTCCCCTGTGAAGATTTTGGTGAATGTCTCGAAGACATTTACTTAAGTAACCTTTATTATTATTAGAAAAGAAAGTGATTTTTTCGAGGATTTCTATTTTTATTTATTTAATTTATTTTACACATGAATGTGTGAACAAAAAAAAAAAAAAAAAAAAAAAAATTCCGGGAACGTTAAATATTTAACCAGAAGAATTAAGTAAAAAGGAAACGGGGAAATAATAATAGCAAAAAAAAAAAAAACAAATTGTCAACTCATTGTACTTATTAAAGTTTAAAAAAGAATATTAATAATGAAGATAAAAGATATCTTTATTACAGTAAAATTTTTTTT
This sequence comes from Rhizophagus clarus, assembly GCA_015698045.1. Taxonomy (NCBI): domain Eukaryota; kingdom Fungi; phylum Glomeromycota; class Glomeromycetes; order Glomerales; family Glomeraceae; genus Rhizophagus; species Rhizophagus clarus. The sequence goes on from BLAL01000225.1 coordinate 195,157, forward strand.
TTTTTTTTTCACTTTCAAAAAAAAAAAAAATTTATATATATTGTATACAAACTTAAATTTTGAATTACAAACAATAAGCTGTGTATCGTTTCGCTTAACTACATAGAAAAAAAGGCTCTTCTTACATTAATCTTATTCGAAATAATACATTACCCGAACGGAATAACGAAAATAATCTTTTAATTCGTTTCCTAATTATAAGATATTTTAAGCCTATTAAAGAAACTTTTTTTGGAAATCATTATTCCCTGTCTGAAACATTTAAATTTAATATTAAAAAAACACGCGACGTAAAATTGTGTCATTATAAGTTACTTGATAAGGACTAATGTACCAAACAATGCACCTATAAGCCTACTGAAATATTTGTAATTTGCACAACCGTCATTTAAAGGTTGACCCGAAAATTCGGACTCAAGATCTATAAGACTATAACTCTGAAATGTATCACTAGTGTATCACTACAGATTTTTAGAAACCTTTTTTTTTTCTTTTAAAAAAAAAACAATTATCTTTTTTTATCCTGGATTGACTTTTGATTCAAATCCAATCAAAATATGTATTTCGGTAAAACTATGAAACATGATATCTATAAATCTAACTAAATTATGCACAATTATATTTATGATATTTATGGCATAATATATATGACGCATTACAGTTTTTATTTCTGAAATAAATTTAATCTTATTATTATTTTATGTACCATATTTTGCTTTATAAAATGATGGTGGTAAATTCTCTAAAATAGAAGTAAAAGATCTTTCTACTACAACTAATTGATTATGTTTTATAAAATTTAAATACATTAATGTTTGATACCTGTTAACTAATTGAAAGTTTATCTTATCCGTATATATTTTCTCATATTTTTGTTCTTGATCTTCCCCGGATTGTTGTACAAATTTCTTCAAAAATTTCGGTTTAGATTGTTGCCCTGAACATCTCGCATAAATTAATTCATCATCATTTTCAGTACCTTCTTTTATTTTGCATTTATTAAAATCAATTAAACATAAATAATTTGCTCCCCATACAATCATGCTATCAGAAGATGGATTAAATGAACATCCCATAATCTTATCTTTAAGATCAAGAAATTCTTGTGGAAGTTTTTCTGAATATTTTAATGACCAATCGGTTAATTTCTTTAGTTGTAAATCAAAAAGATAAAATTGATTTGATGTTAAAGTTACTACGAGTATAGGTTCAAATGGATGAAATGTTAACGATGTATGTATAGAAGAAAATTGATTAATGGTCATATGATGCTATGTTAAAGAAAAATAAATAAAATAAAGATAATATAATTAATATATTAGAAAAAAGTTAATATTAAATAATTATAAGTTTATCCGAACCTTAAGAGTCTCCAAATTATATACGTGAATTTGATTTAAAAGATCACCAGTTGCCAACCATTTACCATCTTCACTTATAGTCAAGCTGGTTAATGGTTCACAATCAGGTTTTGTTGAATATTCATCAAATCGTTCCAAAACTGTTATATCAACATCACCCTCTTCGTCAATTTCTAGTCCAAATACTACTATTTCAGAATTCATAAAAACTACTACAAGTTTACTTCCATCTGGAACAAATCCTAATAAATTTGCTCCAACATTACGTCCATCTATAGTTACTTGTGGAAAATCTTTGATTTTACATACTTTTAAATGATTTGAATGAGCTGGGTTATCATCCTAAAAAATAAAAAAAAAAATTGTTTATAATTATGTTTTCCAAGTAAAAAAATTAATAATCATATTTACTTCTTCCAGGACTTTGAACAATTTGATACGTTCAACATCAGATACTGCAACCCATTCCCCATTTTCAGATATTGAACTTGCCATTAATTGATTATTTCCCTAAAGATTTTAATTAAAATAAATATCTAATAAAACGTGTAATATATATATATAACAAAATACCTTTAATTTTATTTCTAAGATAGCTTTTTGAGGTTCTACTAATTCCAAACGAGGAATTTTTTGTTTAAATTGATCCGGTTCTGGCGGCATTGCTATGATTAGTCACAAACGATACTTAGTCGCGTCCTTAAATGCGTGTATAAATATATACATTTAAATTACTTGTTATTTTACCTTCACCCAGTCTCCAGATCTTTATATGGTCATTAGATCGAAACATTATTAATTTTTTCGATTTAGACATGTTAATCATAGGTTTTAAAGGAACATAAGGCAATCTATGATATTTACTTTTAGGGAAATTTAAAATTGGAGCGAAGACCATAGTTGTATCAACACCTTCATATAAAACAATTCGTATCGTGTTAAACTAAAATTTCATAATTTTAAAAAAATTACGATGCTTTAAATACTTTACCTCCTGAAATTATCGAATTAACATCTCGTTCCTCGCATATCGCGAGAGCTTTCACATCATGCATGTGATGACGACTATATCCTACCTTTACCCAGTATTTCTCATTGACCGAATTATCCTTACTATATGACTTGGGTTTAGGTACAATTCGGTATAGAACACATTTGCGATCTACCCCGGAAGAATAAACCGTTGTACCATCCTAAAAATTAGGGTTAATATATAAAAAATTACCAAGAATAACAAAAAAAGAGGGAAATTATGTTAAAGGTATTTACAATATTCGAAGCCAAGCATAAGACATCTGCGTCGTGAGCACCAAGTTTTTGTTTCATCGTACCAAATGTTCCTTCCCAGAAACATACGTATCCAAGCGAATCACCACTTATTATAGTGTCATCTCTAAAATCATTTATATCATCAAAATAAATGTAACACAATACACATTTTTTTTAAAAAAATCGGAAATTTCATACTTTAACACTTGAATTGCCCATACAATAGTTTCTTTACGTGAGCTTTTATCCGGAGTTATCCTAAGTATTTCACGTCCTTTTAAAGAAAAAAAAAACTTTTTAAAATATAAATAAATTATTGCATCCCAATTTTCTTTTATCAATACCTTGTTCAACATCCAATTTTACAATAAGACTATTCGAAGTTCCAAATACAATATATTTATCCTCCTTGTCCCAAGCTATAGATGTTACTTTTGCGTCTTTTCTGTTATAATTTTTGATTAAAGATAGTCCATCATCCGTAATTTCAAATATTCGTACACCTCCATCATCACATCCAATAGCAAGTAACGTATTTGCATGGTTAACGGCCATACACCAAATTGCTCCTCCGTGTGAATTGATAAATTTCTAGAATAAATTAAAAGTAATATAGGTAGGTATTCAATAAAGTAAATGATGTAATCCTATTTTCTTGTAAAATTTAATTTCTTTTTCCTAATATTATTTACCTTACTTTTTAATTTTGTAGTATCCCATTCAATTATTAATCCATTAGCACTACCAGAGAATAATCTTGGTGATTTATTAGCTAGTTCCTTTAAAGCTTTTTCTTGTTTATCTTCTGTATTATAAATTATTTTCTCAGTTTCCGTCAAACTAAGTTTATGAACCCACGTGATTGCTCCCACGGAAGTATTTAATTCACCCAAAATTCTCTGTATACCACATAGTAAAGTGAATTCAAACGCAAAACAACCGTAAAAAATTTTAAATTTCAGCTAAATACCTTTTCTAAGTGCCAACTAAGCGGGTTCCATATTTCAATATCACCATTGGCACGACCACAAGCAACTAAAGGTTTAGCAGTATTGGGCGTAAATGCAAGAGCATTAATAGCTGATGGCATGTACTCAACGAAACGACACCTATGAATCTGCATTCTTATAGAATAGAATGAAATATTAACATTTTTTGATTATCAAAAAAAAAAAAAAAAAATTTATTTGATCATGTGACACATTTTATAATCACATCTGAGATTTGCAAAAAGTCTCCATATCTGATATTGTATTTTGTTTTGTAAAAAAATAAGCATGAAGTCTTTTTGGGTTTCTTATAAGTCTTTGCCACCAAGAACACGTGTATATCTCGGTTTAGGTATAATTTCGTTTAACACAGGGTTAAGTTTTGCTTTCGTTTATTTAACTATACATGAACTTTAAAAATGTTAATAGGAGGAATAGCCGTGGCTTTAACAGGCCATTACGTTAGCGACTGGTTAGAGAAAAAATTTCCTGTAGATTCTCAAGCAACTGAGAGAAATGCTTCGAATAATTTATCGAGTCAAATTACCAATACTTCTCAAAATATCAACGTAAAAAATAAATAAATAAATAAATATATATACTGTGTATATTAACATTTCTATGAATATTACTAACTTTAATGATTAACAGCAATTATTGTTCTTCAAAACTAATTTACGCGATTATAAATTAATATATTAGATATAAACTATAAACTTTTTCTTGTAATACTTGTAATATTCGATGAGTTTGATGTAGATGTCGTTGGAATTACATCATCCTTTTTTTGCAATATGAAATTAAGCAAATTTTTAAGTAGCCCAGTTTTATTTCGTGACGGAATCGAGCCTATATTCGGATCTATTTAGGAATTTTATGTCATCAGATTTTATGACGGTAATAGGATATTACGGTAGATCAATAAGAAAGAAATTAAAATAATGAAACAACAAACCAAAAGACGGGAGCGCATTATCATTGGCGCTTAAAGAAATGAAATAGGAAAATGGAATTAACCAAACGCAAATTCCAAAGAACGCAGCAACATCCACGAATGCGAAGTATCGAGATGTAAAGTATTGAAACCATAAAAAGTGGTCGGCCAACACCAACACTTAAAAAAAAGAGAGTTAATAATAACATTTATTTTACAAACAAAAAAAAATCCATAAAAATTTACCACAGCTTGTGATAAAAGTCAAACTTGTCAAATTGATAAACGGAAATGTCTCTAGGTTCATTGTATATGCACCATGGCACATTATAGAGAAAAGGATGCGCCAAAACGGAAAACTATCGAATAACCATAGAAGAACGTGAATTACCACAACCATCTAATAATTATCATATTTATTAATAAATTAAAAATCCTTAAACAAAAAAAAAATTGAAAAAATTTATATCGAAATTGATATCTACCTACCAAAGTTATCTTCTTTATAATCTTTTTTGTCAAAACTGTATATTCTTCGACGAGTTCAGCTAGTTTATATAATGATGTTAATGATGTTACAAATAAAGAATAGATTTGTTTCATTCAGAAAACAAAGTACCTAAATAATATAGTCCACATGCTTTGGGAAACAAATTGATTAGTATGTGCTTTATAGAATCATAAAAAAAAGGTATTTTAATCACCTAAGCTCAACGTTAAAAATAAGAACGCGAGTATAGCTGCGGCATATGACAAAAGATGTAATAAAGTCATTTTTTCATTTGAACCAAATTTTTTTTTTTTTGTTTATAAAATTAGACATGTGGTACATGACTGAGTCACTGAGGCAAATTGTGGCTCTGATAATGATCTAATGATCTACCTGATTTAGGGATTTTCATACGCGTTAAACACTTCATTACACTTCCTAAAAAAGATAAAAACTAATTTAACAATAATAATTTCAATTTGTTCTTTTATATATTTTTTTGTTCCTTTTTTTTTTTTTTTTTTTGACTCCAGTGTAAAAAAAAAACCCGCTATTATGACAAAAGTACCAATAGTTTACCACCCATGTTATAATATTGTATTCTGGAATCTTGAAAAGGTCAGTAAAAATATCTTTTGATATCATTTGACTAAATATTAATTCTTTACAATTTGTGTAGATACATCCATTTGATACGCAAAAATTTAAAAGAATTTATCGAATTTTATTAGCATCGGGATTATTCGATGCTGATTCATTTTATGAGCCTTCACCTCCAACTCCTCTTGATATAGCTAATTTACATTCGACGCAATATCTTGAATCATTAAATAGTAATGTTCAATTGCAGAAAATTTTGGAAGTTCCTTTTTTAGCCGTTTTACCTCAAGCCTTAATGAAGAAAAAAGTATTAGAACCGATGTTATTACAAACTGGCGGAAGTGTTCTTGCCGCAGAATTAGCTTTAGAATATGGTTGGGGAATTAATTTAGGTATTTAATATTATTAAGTTTATGTTTGATCATCGAATGTGATAATTTATTGTATTTACCTTCCTTAGGGGGAGGATTTCATCATGCGCATTATGATGGTGGCGGCGGCTTTTGTGTTTACGCAGATATTACTTTGATGGTTGAAAAAATATTGTCAAAATATCCTGACCAAGTTTCTCGTGTTATGATTGTGGATTTGGACGCTCATCAGGTATTAATGATGCTCGTTCATTCATTCATTTTTTTTTATTCCTTCGCTTATTGCAAATTTCTTATAGGGAAATGGATATGAACGCGATTTGGCGCATAATAATAAAATCCACATAGTAGATGCATTTAATGTTCATATATATCCGCAGGACAATGATGCATTCTCTTCAATTACTACACCAATTCCATTAACATCACCAGAATTAAAACGAGACGATAAATATCTTCCTCTCATTCAGTCAAATCTATTTCAATCATTTCATAAATTTCATCCTCAATTTATTATATATAATGCGGGAACAGATTGTTTAGAAGGCGATCCTCTTGGAGCAATGAATTTATCACCTGAAGCAATATTGAAAAGAGATGAAATTGTATTCCGAATGGCTTTTGATCATGGAGTTCCTATAGTAATGTTATTGGGTGGAGGATATCAAAAGAAAAATGCGGAAATTATTTCTGCAAGTATTTTAAATTTAATTAGTAAATTTAATCTTTTGGAAGGACGTAAAAAATCTGTTATAACTTCGCATTAGAATATATACAATAATTATCATTTATCATCATTATATTACTAGTCATATTTTTTTTTACTTTGTACAAATGCTTTTTCTGTATTATATATATATATAGCGGGTAAAGGGTATTGACCTGGGTCTAAGGTATGCTTTTTGATAGATATCACAGATATCACTGTGAAACTTAAATTTGAATCTTTCTTAATAGATTTATAAAGCTTAACACATCATTTTACCATTTTTATATATTATATATTTTGACAAATTTTGTATTAATTATTATATTTTAACAATTTTTTTTTACTTATTTGCGCTTGAAAACATTTATTTTAAATAAACATATAAAAATATAAAAAATACAGTACTATCCATACTCTGATTCAGCACAGTGCCCTTTTTTTCACAAGAAATTCGCATTGATCGTAATTACAACTAAAGCTCACTTTTTTTTGATGTACTATCTATATGTAGTGCATATCTAAGTTTCACATCGTTGTCCATACCTCAGATCATACTTTTTGGAGAAGATATTCCATTATCTAAGGAACGTTTTTGTTTTTGTTTCCTCATTTAGACATGATTGTCACAAAAGCATTTTGACTATCTACTGTAGTTAAATCATTATCTACACTATATAATAACACTTTTTTTTTTTGTTTGAAAACTAGTCTTTTTTTTTTTTGAATAATTCTGAAATTTTAAAAATAATGCTATACCAACTAATAAAACGAACGTTTAAACAGCTCGTGTATATGTTCCCAGCTCATGGAACTGTATTTGTATTAACATGGTTTGGAGTTGGACCAACTCCAATTCCTATATTATCATTTTTTAATTTACCATTAATTTACATTTTGGTTCGTAAAAGTCCAACTTTAATAAATCTACCGCTACTTTTGGCACTCATCTCAGGAGCTGCTTTAGCTCATAATGAGCCAACAACTTCCCCAATGGAAAGCTATTTTGAGAATTTTACAATTCTCTCAATTATAGGTGCGTCAATAGCGTTTGTTACGCTAGTACCAATGGTATTAACGAAGTACCTTACAATAAAACTTAACGATAGGTTTGGGAATTTCACACATAATGTGAATTCAAGATTAATGTTTCCAGTAATTTGGACAGTGACATGGTCATTATTTAGACGATACTCTCCTTTAGGATCCTGGGGAGATTGGTCATATACAATTGATAATTCGGGATATACAGGAGATCCGATCGTACAAATAGCTTCAATTGGAGGACTTAGTGCAATTAATCTTTTTTTGGCGCTGTGGATGCAAGTTATATCCGATTTCCTGATATTGAGACATAGGATTAACAAAACGTCTCATAATATTATATTGGACGAAGAAACCCCCTTAATTAGCCATCCAACCTCTACTAACAATGATAATTTAAATGTATATAAAGAAGACTTAAAAACTAACTATTATTTGCGTATGGGGATGTTGTTTGGTATTCTAAGTTGTTTTGTTATTGGAAGTTACAGGCTAAGCAATATAGAAAGTAGTTTTAATTCTACGCAAACTGAAGAAGTTGGATGTGTATTACCAAGTTATGGTACCACGATCGATGAAATGTTTAAAAAAACAGTGACGTTAGTATCAAATTTTCAATCAAAAATTGTGCTGTGGAGCGAATCAGCGGTTACATTAGAAACCGATTCAGAATATAAAAAATTAATAGAAACAGCTTATGATCACACAAACAAATATCGCTTTTATTTGGGATTAGCATATATAGTCCATAATGGTACTAAGAAAAAGAATATGTTGACATTCATTGGGAATAATCGAACATTATTCGAATATGAGAAGACACATCCTGTTCCTTTGGTGGAATCATATTCCATTGAAAGTGGTCCAGGATATTTAAGTACTGTAAAAATTGAATCACTTAAAAGAGAAAAAGGGCAATCAGAAGGTTTAAATTTAAATGTTAGCGGAGCCATATGTTTGGATATGGATTTCCCGGAGCTACTCGGCCAAGCGGCAAGCGCAAATTTGATTTTGTCACCAGCACAAACTTGGTCTGCACATGTTGGATTGCAACATTTAAAAATGTCATCTGTAAGAGCAGTTGAAAATGGATATTGGATTTTAAGATGTGATGGAGGTGGAGCTTCAGGGCTTATCGGTAATAAATACTTGCATTACTATAATAATTTGTTCATAAATTACGTAATTAAAATTAAATTAATTTAATTTAATTTATTTTCTTTTGACTTTTTATAGATCCTTACGGTCGTATCCGACATGTACAGATTGCTTCGAATAACCATGTCAATCTATATTCTTGGGAGGTGCCTTTTAGCGAAGAAAAAATTAAAACTTATTATGCTAGTTATGGTGAGGCAACAGTATGGGGAGCATTTGGTTTGTTGGTGTTTTGTGAACTAGCATGGTATTTTTCTTGGAAGTATGCCGAGAAAGATATGAATCATGTAACGAGTAAAACTAAACTACTTATTGAAGACGGACAAAGATATCTGGAAAAGAAATATGACGAGATTTTTGACGTAGAGGAACTACCTCCGAGTATACAACAAAGTCTCATATAATTTATATGTAGTGTATAAATGTATAAACGTATAAATTTATATTATTGACCCGATTACCAGAATACTTTAACTGTAGTGATTAGCAAATTTGATCATTCTCTATTTTTAGCCGGTTTATTTTATCTTATTTGTTTATTTAATAACATATCGTTGTATCGTTGTAACATAACAATAAAAATCTAAAATAAAATAATTAAAATTTTTTGTTCAGTCGATTCTGTCAATAAAAAATATTCGTTAAATGCAAAATTAGCTATAATTGTTACCAATTTTGGGGGTCGTCTAAAGCGGGGATAAGTCGCCCGATTTATACAGATTTTTGGCCCGCATTACGGCATTAAGAAATTGCGAATGTGACAAATAGTGGTGTGACAACTGTGACATATAGGATTTTATTAACCGAAAAATTGCCAGAATACTTAATAAAAATGAAAGAGTAGAGGGGTGTGACACGGGTGACAAATATTTTACTATGATCACGTGATTTTCCCGCTTTAGACATCCCCCAATTTTGGCAATTACTTTTTACTAAAAAGGAAGCTTATCTGTTCTATCACAAAACACGAATCTTTTTCAAGGTAATATTATTACATATGGATAAAGATGAAATTATTGCTAAAAAACTACAGGAGGAAGAGGAGAAAGAATTCGGACTTTTAAAATTAAAAAGATTTCAAGAAGAGTCTGATTCGTTAGAATTGGCACTTAAATTACAAGCCGAGGATTATTTACAAACCAAAGAAAATAATAATGAAGGCGAGATATTACTTTCCTTTATTGATAATATTCATCAGAGATTATGTTAATTATCGTATATTTAATAGATTTTGATCCTTCCGATCCTAATCCTGACCTTCATAGACTTTTTCTTGCATTTAATCAACAATATTTTTGGGGGCAATTAAGTAGCGTAGAAGTTCGTTGGTCAAAGAAAATGACATTAGTACGAATCAATTTTAACAAATTCCTATGAGTGACGCGTCACGCGTAAAATTTGTAAATGATTAATTATTTTCGTAATTGAAAAGTGTGCAGGTTTATGCGTGTATCAAAGTGGTGGTTATATTTGTATAAGAATGAGCGAACCATTATTGAAATTTCGTCCGCAATCGGACATGATTGATACATTATTGCATGAAATGATTCATGCTTATCTTTTTGTTACGCATAATATTCAAGATCGTTGTAGGTACATTTATAATTATCATATTAACTGTAATAAACTATATTCTTAAAAACCTTTTTTTTTATAAGCTGGGCATGGTCCAGAATTTCATAAGCATATGCATCGCATCAACGCCGCAGCTGGAACGAATATCACAGTTTATCACGATTTTCATGACGAAGTCGATTATTACAAGACACACATGTGGAAATGTAACGTGAGTTTCTTATTATTGAATAACCTAGTCTCGAATACTTGTAAATTTAGTTTGATATTAATTTTAGGGACCATGTCAACATAACCCACCATATTATGGAATTGTTAAACGTTCAATGAATAGGTAATTGTCCCAGTTAAAAAAGAATTTATCAAATCATCTTCAACATTTATTAATACTATCATACTTGAAAGGAAACCGCAAAAGGCAGATCCTTGGTTTGAGACTCATCAGGAAACTTGTGGTGGTACATTTATTAAAATATCCGAACCTCCTAAAAAGGAAGAACATCCGGAAAAGAAAGAACGCAAAGGCAAAAAAAGCAAACGTAAAATAGAAAATGAAATAAGCAAGGATAATGTGACATTAGATAAATGGAACGATGAAAGACGAAATGAAAAAGATCCCAACAAAAAAGCGCGTAATATTCTCGATTATTTTGAATCATCAGTAGTGAAACAAGGAAGTGATATTAACACACCAATTCAAATTTTTGATGATGAGACTGTAAAGTCTTGTGGAAACATAACATTAAACGATAAAGCCCTTTCGTTCGAAATATCATCTACAGTGCAATGTCCAATTTGCGGGGATAACTCAATTAAAGCAGATGAAATCAATGAACACATTGATTTATGTATTCAGATAGAATAAAAATCATAATTGCTTGTTACTTTAAGCTATTCAATAATGATTCATCCAAATTCAATGGAACAATTATTCCATCTTCAGTAGTTAAAGTAAATTCTGTAATTTTCCACTCCCGATCATGTAAATCTCGGATAGAACGAAAATGAACAGTCCCTTTTCCTATTATAGTAGGATGTTTAATTAATTCGTAATAATACAATAAATGAATATACATTTTGTTTTATATTACCTTTATCACCTTTAACGGTGTATTGAAAATCTACTTTGCCTTTTAAATGATTAATGCTTCCTTTAATCCAAGGAAAACTAGAAGTGAAATTAATATTTCTCCCCAATAATTCTAAAGCTTTAGGATGATATTTTAAATTAAACAGACTTCCTTGTACAGTGCTACTATTCAAGCGTTGATAATTAAATGAAGCAATTATAGCTCCAACCCAAAAACTGACACCAATTATTCCAAAAATGACATATTGAGCAGTATTGTTTTTAATTTCTGGTAAAGACCTCGGTAGTGGCTGAGACTTTTTTGTAGCTGTATTTGTCGCTGTAGTGGAATAAAAAACCTTTAAATGTGTTGAATTTATTATCGAATTTTGTCTTTTTAAATTATTTGTCGGAAAAACCGAATGTTTTGAAATTGACCTAACTAATTTTTGTGAATTGATTAATAACGAACGAACCATTTTTTTTTTTTTTTTTTTTTCGAGATAAAAAAATTCGCAATCATTAGATAATTTCGGGCGAAATTATATTGTTGCACCAAATTTGGCTAAAAATTAACCATACCAATCATACCAATCTAAAAAATTTTTTTTCATATTTGTTACCTAATTCGGAAGGATCAAAATCTTTTTGCGCGACCCTCTGCTGATCTTATTGTATTTGCCTCAGCGAATCAGATCCCGAAACAGAGTTCATTTATATTAATTGGTAACCGACGGATTTCAAATTCTATGTTAAATATTCCCGTTAGCAGTTCGTATTTTAAATTCGTGATCGAAAGTCGGGTCGACTTTTGTATAGACACGAACTTTAGCAAACTACTCTGAATCTCATTTTATCTCTTCGTAAAGCATTTCCTGCGTCTTTAAAATACTTGAAATTCTTCACGATTAGGATTATATCCCGTTTAAGAACAATAATGGTAAAGAGACAACACCAGAGAACTAGTTCATGTAAGTGAATATTTCAAGCTTTACTATAATGGAGGCTATTATCACTTTGTTCAATTTTTTCGATGACGTAATTTAAAGTATGTTGCGCGTCAATAGCATCGACATCTGCGCAAATACGGAAACCTGCAGTTACTACACGTTCAAGAAGGAACCAAAATGCCGAGTTTGAACAGCAAAAATTATTCGCGTTTGATACGAAGCGAAAGCGAAGATCAAACATTGAGACTGATACGCTCGAGAGGGACGATGAAATTGATAGACGATTATCACCCTCTTACTCAAATTCTAATATAGTGGATTCTATAAAGTTAGAAAATAACGAATCGGTTTCGAGTCCATCTAAACGAGCAAAACTTTCGACAATGGGTGAATACAACAATAATCAATTCGACATTGATAATGATGTTCAATCCAATGTTGAAATTATGGGGGTTAAATTGGAGAACATTTCAACTCAAAATGGTGTTCGACGAAATAGTATTCTGCGAAATGGAATTGAAAGCAAGGACATAGTCCAACCTGGTATTAATAATGGCATTGATAATATTGATGAAATCATAGATAAAAACAATGAACAAGACGACTGTAAGATCACCGAGGACATCATTTGTAATAACATCGAAATGATTATTGACAATTTTAAAGACGCTATAGAAATTAGAGGAACGCAAGCGGCCATCGGAAATTTTGTAGTAGAGTACAATGATTATCAGAAATTTTTGGCACTGATGAATAAATTAGTAGATATATTCGAAATGTAAGTTATTTATTCAATTCAAAAAAAAAGGAATGATTTTATAAATTAAACCTTTTTCATAGGTATGATTCCGATAGAATTCTGCAAAGTGCGAAAAAAATAGGGTGTAAGAGAAATAATGGACAAATTTTAAATCCAAACCTATTTCGAACTAAAATTTCTAAGCGTGCATACAAATGTTTGAATGAATTTCAGGTAGAAAATTTTTATTCTTATATAATTCTTGTATGATATGTGCATTACTAAAAACCTTCTTGATAGGACGATTTTACTTGTACATGCTATGATGCCATAGACGCCAATCCCGAAAAATATAATGCTGGTATGAATTTTCTTAAATTTGGCGATCGATTGTTTGAACAAGCCTACAGGGAATTGCCAAGTGGTATAAGACAACTTTGTGATCATAACGACAATTTTGACGCAACAAAAGGCACATGTTTGTAACGCTATTATTTACCTTTTATAATGTCTTCAAATTCATAATAACTTATGTAATTTTGTAAAAAAAAAAAAAAAAAAAATCAGCTACAAAAAGATACCGAAAAGTTGCACTTATTCAGCCAACTTTAGATGGCCATGTATTCTCAAGTGGTGCAATTAGAAAGCCACAAGGAAATAATTCTTTTCGATTAGGTAATTATTGTTATTTGGAACTATATTCACAAATTCATCTATTTTTGAAATAACACTTGATTGGATTTCACGCAAATAATACCATGTAAACTATATTATCGTGCTATATTGTTCCAATATTAGAACATATGCACATATTAAACTTGACCATACAGATACATATTTAAACTTTTATCATTAATATTTAACATTTGCTTGAATTTTTTCTAAGTCGGTGATCTTCAAGAAATTGCCGTAGTACCTTCGCAATCTATGAATGAAGAAGAGATCCCGACACTAGGTTCAATCCTTCCAAAAAATATGAACCACGAATTTGAATTGCCTATGCCTGGTCAACACAAGGTCCCAGGAGGTTAGTATTTGATCAATATCTCAATCGGACAATTAATTATTTTCTAAGAAAATTTATTATTTAATATCCAGTTAAATTCCATAAGTATAAGGCATATGCATCATTCGCGCCAATTTATGATTCGAGCACCGCAATGTTATCTTATGAAGATACGATTTTGACGTGTACTCATAAAGAACATTTACGTACCACAAAAAATATTGATGAATTAGATAATTCAGATGACTCAGATTTAAGTGAGGAAGAAGAATCATTCGATGAGAGTATGGTGGTTTCTGAGCCTGAGGAAACTAGCCAACCAGAAAATTTTGAAATTGCTTCAAGCAAACAAGACAATTCAGATGAAGAAACGAGCCAAATGGAAGGTCTTGAAATTACCTTACCAGAACCAAACAAACAAGACAATTCAGATGAAGAAATGAGTCACATGGAAGATCTTGAAATTACTTTACCAGAACCAAACAAACAAAACAATTCAAATGAAGAAATGAATAACATGGAAGGTCTTGAAATTACTTTACCAGAATCAAACAAACAAAACAATTCAAATGAAGAAATGAGTCACATAGAAGGTCATGAAATTACCTTACCAAACAAACAAAACAATTCAAATGAAGAAATAAGTCAAATTGGAAGTCTTGAAACCATCTTCCCTAACAAACAAAACAATTCAAGCGAAGAAATGAGTCAAATGGAAAATCTTGAAACTACCTTGCCGACCGGACAAACCAATTCAAGCGAAGAAATGAGTCAAGTGGAAAATCTTGGAACTACTATACCGAACAAACAAGACAATTCAAGTGAAGAAATGAATCAAATGGAAAATCTTGAAACTACTTTACCAAACAAACAAAGCAATTCAAATGAAGAAACAAGACAAATAGAAAGTCTTGAAATTGTCTTACCAAACAATCAAAACAATTCAGATGAAGAAGTTAGTAAAATGGATAGTTTTAGAATTACTTCAAACAATATAAACATTTCAGGCGAAAAAATTGGTCAGATGGAAAGTTTTGAAATTGTTTCAAACAAACAAAACGATTCAGTAGATGATATCTTTATAGTAAACAACACCACGGAAAATGAAAAATTATTTGAAGACATTAATGTGGAGTTATTGTATAAGTGTATAAATAATGGAAAAACTAGTATTGATAAGATTTTAGATGAAAATGTAGAAATTTTTAAGAAAGTATTATTAATGCAAGAAAAAAGATTAACTAAACGTAATTCAAATATCATTTCTACAAAAGAAAGAAATCTCGGTATGAATTTTTTTATATTTTATATTTATTTATTTAATATTTTACTCATTTAACCTTTTGATCCTTATTTTATAATAGCAATTAAGCTACGAGATAAACTTGCTAGTATAATATCGGAAGTAACGCCTTCTGACATTGTCTCATTTGATTCTATAGAATATGCCATGGACAATTTACCAATAAAGGAAAAGTTTTTTAAAGGTATGCTGCCACCAGATAAATCATTTGCTCATCATACCAACGAGGTTTCTCGTGATGCTTTTAGTACCTTCTCTGGAGTAGAAAAATCATCAGAAGATATGGAAGCTGAGTATACAAGGAATGATGTAAACAGACAATTGAAATCCGAAGATTCATTGCCACAAGCACCACAATCAGTGCCTCAAACAATATCTCAACAGTCATTACATCATTCAACTTCATCTGCTTCACATCCGCTACCAATTTCTTCTTCAATGACCTATCCTCGTACCCAAATTCCAATGCGAATGTCATATGGAACATCTCAAGGTATGCCTGCTAGTTATCAAACGACTTATCAAAGAACAACATCACATGTTCCTCCTTATTATCATCCTTCGCAACGTTATCCTCCAACTTATGGATATCCTTACTATCCACAATATGGTGGCTATCCAATGAGCCATTCTGCGTGGCAACAAAGATCAAGTTATTTTCAATGAAGAGCATGGCAAAAACGGTAAAACGGTAAAAACGATACAATAAATCAGGTAAAAAAGAGATATATCTTTTAATTTGAAAAATTAAACTTTTATTTTGTATAAATGTTTTCATTTGGGAAAATTCAGTTTAATGTAAATATATAAATTTTTTGGATCAACATTTTGATACCAAAACAATAATACTACTATATTAGTGCGAACGTGTAGTTTGTCAATTGTATATGTTTAGATTTTAGCATTACTTCATATTTCATATCCTGATAATTAATTTTTATATAATTAAGATAATTAAGATATTACATTTATTATAGACATATTTAGTTGAACTAAAAAATATTAATACTTTTAATTTTTAAAAATAAACAAACGAATGAATAATGAATTTCTTTTAAAATTTGAAACTTGTCCTAATCAGTTGTCAACTATTTTTACTTCTACAATTATTTATTCATAATCCTTCTTTTTCGATAGCTTTTAATAGATCAACTTCGACTTTCATGATATTATTTTGTAATTCATCGACAGTTTCACCAATCATATTAGAAGCAAATATTAGAACTCTTTCATAATCTTCATGATAATCCCCTAATAATTGAACTTTTTTTTCATACTCTGACTTAGAATTCGGAATTTGATAAGCAGTATATTTTTCTCCAAAAAACAATCTTGAATCTTTAGAATCTTCGGGTTTCTTAAATAAAAAAGTCGAATATCTATGACGTATAATGTCTAAAGGTTTTGGTAATTTTATTTTTTCATCATCTACCTCCATACTAATATTAGTGTTGGCAAGTTGTATAGAAGGATGAATATTCCTTGCAGGTACAGATTGATTATATTCATTACGATCGAAATCTGCTGTATTATATAATATTTTTAACTCATATTCAATAGGTTTTGCTGAACTAAGGTTTTCGTATACTTTGTCTAAATCTTCTCTAGTTTTTAACATTCGAAAATTTTCTGCAAGCTCCAATTTTTCAATTTGCATTTTAAGTTTTTCTTCAGGAAAAATTTTTTCTAGTGAAGGTGCTCCTTTTCTTCTAAAATCAATTGATTCTCTTTTTTCTTCCATAAGTAAATTCAAATCGGATTCAAATTTATTAGATTTAATTTCCTGTACAATTTTTTTTTCATTAAGTATCTTAAATGGTTTTGATCTTTCCTCAATTTCTATAAAGTTTTTTTTTTTTTTGAAGTGATAATTAGTTTTGTTGTAACACAAGATGGCGTAAATAAAGATTTTATATACCTGTGTACTTCTTCTCTTGATCAATATGATATGATGTTTTTGTCCTTTCAGACGGTTTTAGTATTCGATCTGTGTCTCCCAATAGATCAGCACAAAATTGAATGTACTGATCTGGATTCATGTTCATCCATTCTTTTACATCGCTTTATTCGAACAAATATGCTAAATAATTAGAAACCGTTTTTATAGAAAAGTGATGCATTGTTAAAAAACGTCAAATAAATAACTTACGATACATCACTAGGAACTTCTCTTTTAAATTCTGCTTCCTTTCTGTCACTTAAAGTTTTTATCCAACTTTCAAACGAAGGGAAATATTTAGCATATTGATCATTTTCTCCTGGAAACCTAATAAAAAGATTTTCTTAAAAAAAAGATATAATAAAAAAAAAAAAAGAAAATTATTACATTGACACTAACCTTCTATGCTCATCTAAACCATAAACTATTTTAGTAACAATAATAACGACTGCCATTAATAATGCCTGGGGCCGATAATTCAGATTATACTCATAAGAAAGTTTTAAATTGATTAATTGTGCAAGTTCCTTAGAAGCAACATAAAATTCCACTATATATAATAATAATAAACAAACATAGTCTTGCTTAACACTTGAAATTACAAAAAAGTAAGGGAAAATAACTAATAAATTAATACCTGGTAACATTAAATCTTTAATGTAACGATAAAGTACAGGTGGTGCATTAATTTCTGGAAAGCATATTCCATATTCACATTTGTAAAAATCTAGAAATTTTGCTTCCAAGTCAAATAACCTTTTACATGTTATTAAAAACTATAAATATATTAAAGTTTTGATCGTTGATATTACAAAGCTTTCCGTAGAAAGTTTAGAATTAAAGAACGAACAACTAACTTTAGGTTCAAGTCTATTAATTCGAGATCCAAGATGTAATTTCACATTCTTAGGCAAATATTTACGTGCCGAATTAAATTGTAAAGTATTATTATGTATCCACCTAACCAAAAAAGTCACACGCATATATTTAAAATTATAGTCACTCCCTTACATCTAGTCAGGAATTTAATTAGATCGCTTACCGATTTAAATCGGCAATTAATATAGGTAATCTTAACCATACACAACCAAGATGTAAAATAGCCAAAATATATTGTACTCTTAATACATTTATAATTTCTTCATATCCAGTTTTTCTCGTTGATTTTTTATGTTTTACTCGAGTAGTTGTGGCGTCTCCAAATTCACCATAATCTTCATCCGAAGAGCTTGGTGGGATTTCAAACAACGCCTCAATATTATCTTGATCATCTTTCTCATCTTCCTCCTCTCCTTGATCTTGCATATTTGAAGAATTACCATTATTATCGACATCAACATCCATTGACTCTGTTTGAACCGCAGGAGTATCCTTTGATCGGATTTTATCGATACCATTGAATTTATTAACGTATATTATCCATAAATGTTTGCAAACATGCTATAAATGGTGATTTAATAATGAATTAAACCAAGAAAGAATTATATTACTTTTATTTTTAAAGCAATTCAAATTACTTCAAGCTGTGGAGTAACTCTCATATCTTGAATCATTGTTTGTACGTGAAGTCGAAGTACAAATTGAATTGCAACAAATTCAATCCAAAGCCAATCTTTTTCATTATCATATGCGTACCTTTTCTCTATTTAATTAAAAGAATCAAAAAACTTTCGCTTCGTATTTTGTTCAGTTTATTAAAATGATATGTGTATTGAATAGAATTACCTACAACAGCAACTTTTTCATTTTTTTTTACTCTATTACGTTTCTTTGTTCCTCCTTGTCCAGGGTCAATAACTTCATTTTCTTGTACCAAATAACTCTATTAAATATATTAAAAAATTGGCTTACTAATTTTTATTATGCCTAATAAAATCTTTTCATTACAAATGTACCTCACGTTGGTGCCCATATTGACATACTAACCCTCCTAAATTGTCATAAAACCATTTCCTAGATTTACAAATAGAACACTGCCCTCCTTGTATCATATTAAACAATCTTATTTTTCCGACACTTACTGATTACAATATTTCTTAAATAAATGATCGTCACGTGATACTCATTTACATGACATATCTGGTAAGCAATTTTTATGTATTTTTTTAGTATAATAAAATAATTTCAATATGGGATTCTGAGTCGCTGTATACAATGAGCATATGCGTAATTCAATTTTGCATTAAATTGTTTCCAAAAAAATAATAATAAATCGAAATCATGTAAAATCGCGAGGTCAAATCCCCTGTAATTCATGATTATAACAAAGACAATTTTTTAGGAATTAATATTCTCCATTTGCGTACCAAATCGGCTATTGAATTATTTATAAGCCAGATTCGGTGATTGAACAGGAGGTTTATACGTATCATTGTTCATGACAAGTTGAAAATGGTAAACTTTTTGTGTCTGTCCATACCATTCAAAACATTATTATTTGAGAGAACTCATTATTTTTCTCTAACTATATCTACAAAAATCGATTAATTTAAATAACTTGGCCAAACATTAAAATATTCTAAATTTTTACATTGTTCAAATCTATAAATTAAATATTAAACATTAATGATGAGGTTTTTTAATATGATTTTCAACATGAAGTCCTATTTCAGATAACCCCCAATACGAAAACGCTAATAATCCAGTACCTACGACATCAACAATAGCAGTTCTATAATGGTCAGAATTTAAAATAGATGTTAGTAAATTATAAATATTTATTTACTTTTACTGGATTTATAACTCACATGTAAGGTAATGAATAATTATCGGGATCGTATTCGTTGTGCCACAACCAAAGTGTCAATCTTTTAGAAAGAATAAGCGTAAATGCAACCTGTATAAATTAATTAAGTTAATTACAAACTCGATTTTATAAAGAAAGAAAAAAGAAAAAATATTCATTTGCTACATACACATATTATCGAAACAAATAAATAAGTAATAGAAAAACTCCAAGAAAGATTCACATGTCCAACATCGAACCACCAAGCAAATATTAAAAATACAATTTCAATTGGTATATGAACCAGGAATAACACGATTTCCGAGTGACGATAATTTTCTTCTTCACCACTATGAAGACGAGTTGAAATTCTTGACGCGTAAATAGATCCTAAATTACCAGCAATACCATTTAACACAGGAGTTAGAAGTGCAAGCCCATTATAATGTTCTATGTATCGTTCTAAAACCAAGCCGGCCATGCTAAAAAAAATTATGTCAACATCACTTAGAACTATACTTGAAACAAAATCACAAAGATTACACACCTTGCAATAACCATAGCCATGAACAATGGACTCCACCCGCTTACTAACAAGTCGTGAACGGTTTGATTCGACCATACAAAGCGCACCCATAAAGGAATACTTGCTGCAAGGATGAAAAACATTGCAGTGCTGACATATGTGTCTATAATTATAATTATACGTAAATATCTGCCGCGCACGTAATATTTGGAAAAATTTTTACTTACGAAGATATTGCAATAAGATTTCGCCACAAGTCGCGAGAATGATTAAAGTAAGTAAATCACCCAGCGACGAAGCCATTGGGCATGCAATGTTATCTTTTAAATTGTTTAAACATGTTTAGATTCGACTGTGAATTTTAAATAGAAAAAAATAAAGACACTTACCAGGATTAATCCGAAAACGCCTACATAATATTATAAGAACGCACATGAAAGTTCCCAATATCATGCTACTTAATGCTGCGCAAACCATTGAGGCAACTATTACAAGAATACTCTCACTATATGTACTCACATGATCTGAATGAAATACGACTCCCTCGAGAAATGAAAACAATCCAGCAATTGCGCCAACGATCAGGGATTGAACTTGAAGAACTGCTAAATTACCCCAAACCAACGCGTATCGAACAGATGGTTTATCTAATTCTCCTAAATTCGACTTTTGGTATATTCAAATATATCACGTTAGAAATTACATTATTCTATATGTGGAGCTTATATTCCATTTTATTCATACCAATGTGGATAACCGAGACGCTAAATTCATCTCGAGATTTCCTTTTAAATTTAACAATACCGGTACCAAGACAAATAACTCTGTAACTTTGGTAAAAACAGGCCAATACTAATTGTAAAGTTGACGTTAGTCGTATTTGATGAGTGCCAATTAGAAGTTATCGATCACCTACTTGAACGATATCCAAAAGCCATCCAGCTAACATTAAACCAGCCACTGATATAAGTAAAGGAGGAACTGCCTAATAATAATAGATTAGTATAATAATATAGATAAATATATGTAAAAATAAAGAACATATACCTCATAAGCCAAACTATGTTCACTCTTCACTTCAATTTTGTCCAATATGTTTTGCTTCTTTGAATCTATGGCCAAATCCGTATCCGAATCATCGTCATTCGTATAAACTTCTGCATATTCATTATTTGTTTGTCCACGAATTCGCTCAAACATAGTAGAAGCTACTGTATTTGAAGAAGCGAGTAAACGTCGAGAACTTTCATTTTCGCTATTCAAAGGTTCTGAAGAAGTTCTCGAGGAAAAACTTCCAAAAGTGTTCACAGTTTCAACAGGTGCTCTTTTTTCTAAATCATTTTCAGTTTCCAAGTCTACAGATGATAATAGCATTTCTTTTAGAAAACGCTTTTTTGTTGATATACGCAACTACAAGCGTTTTGATATTACCAGAAATACAGATGGAACTCCAATATAGGGAAGTATTATAAAGGGTAAGTGATTTAATAAATTATGCTTCGTCCTGAATCTTGAATATTTAAATAAAAAAACAGGTACTAATTTAAAAGTTCGGTCACTTTATGTAATGAGGCGCATAACGAGTACCTCCAATCAAATTAAACTATTATAAATTTATTAATACTTTTTTTTATAAATCGAATCTAACCTTTCAATTGTCGGTTTTTTTTATGCTTACCATTCTCACAATCAACTTCTTAAATTTAAATTTCCAAATTAGTGATCGATTTTTAAATTAAATTAACAATTTTAACGATCAATAGTTTTCTATATCTGATATCTTGTAATAACCTGTTTCGTTTACACGTGATTATAATCACGAGCCTTAAAGAGAATTTTGGGTAAACATTAAAAATTGAGGCTCGGTTTATCTTTATGAAGAAAATATTGCTTTTGACCTATCTAAACGACACACGAATTGGAATCACTTTAATTTCATACGGTTAAGTATCATATACCCATTGAAATAAACTTAAATGATGCTAATATTTTTGTGCTTCTATATATTGAATTAACGCTCGGACTTGTAGATTATACAATATACACTGATTTTTTTGCTTTTTGCTTGTGAATTAGTTAATTTCACGTGAATCGAAAATGATAATCGTTACCCGGTTTAAAAAATATTTTGGTTACATTATTTACATTAAAGAATTATGGCAATACCATGCAAGAATGCTATTTCCAAATAAGTGCAATGTATGATGATGAAAAAATTATATAAAAAAAAACTCGAAACATTTTCCTATTATATTCGGTTTTGTTTTACTTTCTCCAACATATTTATTCTCTTTACATGCACCATATATACAAATTAATTTGCCCAAACATAATTTTTTCTTAAAATAATACATTTCCGTTTGGTGATGCAATAAGAGCTTGGGACTTTTGATTGCAACCAACTTTTTATTCATAATTATTAGTTGACCAGTATTAAAAGTTTAACAACTTTAATATCAAGACAAGATGGCAGAAATTGATAAAGGAACCGTTGAACCGACAAAAAATGAACATGCTATCACAGAGGTTCCAATAAACTCAAACTTTAAACACATTACACTTGACGAAGAAAATGATTCCGAAGTTGACAACTTTGCCGATGCTTATAGTCAAGTTGATGTTGAAGAGAATGATCCGTATGATTATAATGATTATACTTCAAATTATGAGAGTGATTACGAAGAATCAGATGAACAAAAGGAAATTGATTTAACTCAAGAAAACAAAGTTGACAAAAATACTAATATTTCTTCTGACGTTCAAGGTCAAACCTTAATTTCTAGTTCGTTTTCAAATGATGACATTTCAAACGTCAATGAAAAGCCCGAAATTTCTTCAACTATAGAATCGAGAACTGAAATTTCAACTGAGGGGAATAAAGTCGAAAATACTATTGCGTCTACTATTACTTCTAATGATCAAGGTCAAAATTCTATTTCTAATACGTCCTCAAATGGTGAAGTTTCAAACGAAAAAAAAATTGATGAAAAAACTGATATAGATATTTCACCAATTACAGCACAATTAAGACGTGAAAATGCAAGCCGTACTTCTAGTACTGATTCTTTTCAAACAGATGTATCAGAAAAAGAAAACTCTAATGTTTCCGACCATGAAAGTGATACATCATATGAAAAAGATGAATTAGAAAAAGGTGAAAAAATAATTAGACCCATAGACCAGGATAAAATAAGAACTGATTCCGGTAAAGATATCGTAACGACTGAAGTTGAAAGCAAACCTGGTTCTTCCGAAGAGGTACTACCAAGTACACTTAAATCCGATGATGATTCCGGTGAGGATAAATTAGGTAATTCTTTGGATAATTTAATAGAAAAGACCTCAAATAGTTCTTCAGAAGAAACTGAAGATAAATCTGGTGAAAATAATGAAATAGAAGAAAAAAGCGATAAATTTAATAAGAAATTAGTAGAGAATTCTCCTATGGAAATTACTTCAGAAACTGTTGCTGATAATAAAGTAATATCAGAATCTTCGGTTGAATTTAAAAATAAGAAATTAGAAAATATTAATTCCAATGCTAATTATGGAGAAAATCCGCAAAATATTCCGGATCATAAACCGGAAATTTTGCCAATTAATACCAGTTTTTCTTCATTTTCTTCTGAATACAAACAAAACGTAAGAGATTCAATGACCGAATCTTTTACTTCAAAACCTAATGGTTTTTCTTCGATTTCAATGTATCAATCAGTCGACTTTACAAATGAGAGAGAAAACACAAATACAATTTTAGAAAAAAATGCTTTAAATCGTATTTCTGTAGCTTCTCTTAGAGAAAATCCAGAATTAAATGATATTTCTTTAGATGATGAATCTTCAAATATTAATGATTCACCTAAAGAATGGAATTTTTCTGATTGGGGTTTCCCAAAAACACCCACTTCGTTAAAATCAATTTCTACTTTTTTTAGTCCACGTTCAACCACTTCTACTGTTACTTCAACATCATCAAAAAGTAGCAGTAGTAGTGATTCCCGTCGTATGTCAACTGTATCAATGACATCTACTGGTTCTAATTATGATTTATTATTAGCAAGGCTTGAAAGGGAAAACCAACTTTTACAAGAAGACCCAAAAGCAAAAAGAATGTCTCTTCAAGGGATTGCTGAATTAAAGGCTAGCTTTGAACGTGTACAACATGAAGCTCAGATAGACGATGGTATTGATTGGGGTAAATTATTAATTTAATGTAATTTTTAGGTCGACTTGTTTTAGCCAATTTTATAATTATATTTCTTTCTTTTTTTTTTTTTTAGACTTTTGGGGTGAAATAATTTCTGATTATGAAACAGTTGCAAGGACACAGCCGCGTCAATTGTCAAAAATGATTCAGAAAGGGATTCCACAAGCTTTGCGTGGTATGATATGGCAGCTTATGTCAAAATCTAAAGACAGTGAATTAGAGTCGACTTATGCACAATTATTAAAGGAAACGAGTACTCACGAAAAAATGATAATGAGAGATTTAAATAGGACTTTTCCTAAACATGAATTTTTTCAAGATCAAGACGGTTTAGGACAAGAAGGATTATTCAATGTAGTAAAGGCATACTCACTTTATGATACAGAAGTTGGATATTGTCAAGGAATATCCTTTGTTGTTGGGCCTTTACTTTTAAATGTAAATTTTACTATTTTAAAAGAGAAAAAAAATTATTACGTCCCTTTATTGATCTATTATATTTTCATACGTAGATGCCTGACGAAGAAGCTTTTTGTGTTCTTGTTAAATTAATGACATTTTACAATATGCGAAGTCACTTTTTGCCTGGCATGGACGGTTTGCAGCTTCGTCTTTATCAATTTGATCGACTTGTTGAAGAAATGCTTCCCAAAGTTCACAATCACTTACAGGCACAAGGAATAAATTCTTCGATGTATGCTTCACAATGGTTTATGACACTTTTTGCATATAAATTCCCTTTGTCCTTAGTTTTTAGGATATATGATACTATTTTCACTGAAGGAATTGAAGCTATATTCCGATTTAGCATTGCACTTTTAAAGAAAAATGAAAAAAGAATTGTAGAAATGGAATTCGAAACGTTATTAGAATACTTAAAAAGTGGATTATTTGAAAATTATCAGGTTTATATCATTAGTAATTTTATTGTTATTATTATTTCGGTTTTCTCCCTAATTTATAACTTTTACTTATTAGATTAACCATACCGGAGTTTTAGCTCAACTAGTCAAAGAAACACAGTATCATACTAATGATTTCGTTAAAGATGCATATAATATACGGATTACTCCTAAAAAATTAAATAAATATCAACAAGCATATTATGCACATCAAGAAGCTGAAAAAAGAAAGTTATTAGCAGAAACTGAAGCAATAGAAAAATTACGATCAAATAATAGTCAATTATCAAGTCGTGTCAAACAATTAGAAAGTAGTCTACAAACGCTTAATAGAGAACACGTAGAATTAGCTAATGAATTAATTAATACTAGAATGGAGTTAGCTAAATCCGATGATGAAAACAAAGAACTACATTCAACAGTAGAAGAATTACGTAAAACAATTGAACTTCAACCAGCAGAAGTCGAAGCTAAATTAAGGGAAGAAATGAATATTTTAGCCGAAAAAAATATTAGTCTTGTACAAAAAAATAACCTTTTAGAAGATCAATTAGCAAATTTAGAGAATATGCTAATTGAAAGTAAAATGAGATATGCTGAAAGTGAAAATGAAAGAGAAGTATTACAAAGAAAATGGAATGATTTAAAAAAGGCTTTAGGATAATTTGTTTTCCAAAGAAAATCGATTATCTATTGTGTATATTATTTTTTTTTATCTTCGTCTTTTTTATAGATTTCCTTCGATTCGTTCTTTCTCTATAAATTATTGGCTTTATCATTGCATAATTGTATATAAATACTACTCTTATCATTTTTCTGACCTACGATAAAATTATAACCCTACTAAAAAAAAAAAGCTAATAGAAATTATTTAGTTGATTATTTACCAATAAAATTCTAACATTTTCACGTGATTATATCAATATAAAATCAGATTGAGTCAAATTGTTTCCTTGAATCAGTTATAATGTCTGTTCCTAATAGCACAAAAACTCAAGACAAGACGGAAGAACAACCTTGTGAATTACCTGATAATTCTATCTCTCCTGACGTTGAAGAAGACAGTTCACAATCACCTGATACAACACAACATGTAACACTACCAATTTTTAATTTTCGAACTAACTTTAGAAATATCTACATAAGTCCAATCACCAATCCTTCTAACATACCACTTAATAGAGATTATGATAGTGAATTGGAATTATCACCACCACAACCAAAATGGGATGAATTTTGTATCCAATGGTGTAAGCAAAAAGATTTAAATCGCGATAAATCGATTATACCAGAATGCAAAATGTTATGTTTTAGAAAATTTAATAATCAATTCAAAAATGATTTGTTAAAAAAAAGAATAATGGCTAAAGAAGAATTAAAAAATCACCATAACAAATATGAAGTTAAAAATGTTGCTCAAGTATTATATAGTAAAGGTGTAAATGAAGAAGAACGTAAAGTACCAAGAAACTTTCTGGATGGATATTATTTGTATTATATAAAAGGATTAGAATTTTGTCAGAAACACACTGAAGGTATTATAAGATAGCTTTATTTAGAATCTTTTGTTTACGCATTTAGAATTGTTATTTACTTTTCTTTCTTTCAATTAGGTATGAAGAACGATGAAATTTCAAATCGATCCACATGGATTCAAAATAATCCGTCAGTATAATGTTTGAATATATACATTGTTATCGTGTAAATATTAACATTGAATTCGTTATTCATAGAGAGGAATATGAAATAGATCTTGGTGAGAAATTTGAAAAAACCAAATCGGAAAGTTAGTAATTTCTTAGTTCATTAAAATTTATTTTTACAAAAGAAAAAATTATTTATTTCTGATTTTTAATTGCAATGTTATTTATTTTGTAGCAACGCGCATAATAAAACGTGCATTTACTCCCGGATATCAATTTGCAAAAAGATATTTAGAATCATGGAGTGATGGAACTCAATCTTCATTTTTTAAAAGATTTTACGAAAGTGTACAACGTATGGATGCTGTTCATATTATGCAAGATAATGTAAAAAAGGCTATAGAAGTTTGGGTTGATGGAGGAGATGATAACGGTGGAATCAATAGTGAACCTAATGGAAAAAATGGTAATGGGAATGATAAAAATCTTTCTGATGAAAGAAATGAAAAAGATTAATTCAAACGGGATAAATTAAAAATTTAATTATTTTTATACAAAAGAACAAATTTGTAATTTAATAATTGTACATATACATAAAATATGCCTTATTTATTAATCATATGAGAATGACATGAATTTTTAATTTAAAATTCCCTTCCAGGCTTTTCTTCATTTTTATCTGTATCAGGAAAAGGTGTACTACATTTAAAACATACACTCCTAGATTGAAAATTATAAAATTCACAATTGGGACATATCCAGTCTCCTGCAGCTACTTCACGATATTTAGGTTTACTATCACAACTAAAACAATGATTTCTATAAGAAAAATTTTTAAACCCACATTTTTCACAAATCCAATCACCAGGTCTTCTATCATCTCTGGATGGTGGTCCACGGTATATGTTTCTTCTAACATGAGCCTTTAGACAATAAATTATACGCTTAATAAATTTCAACGAAAGTGACAAAACAAGCCTTTAAAATGTACCATAGTCAATGTTGGTAGAATTCTACTCCCATTAGTTTTACTGAAGAGAGTACTATTATTATTACTAGATACAAGAGTTATTTGGCGAACGAATATTGTTGCTCTTTGAAGTAATAAACGCGTATGTCTCAACATTTGTTTTTTATTCAACTGTATGAAAAACTCTATGATCATCATATTTTATACTTCACGTGATATAATAAAATTATCTAATAATTAAAGAAATATTCGATCGTTTTTTACACTTAAACATATCAGATTTCTACTTTTTTTTTTAACTTATTTTACAAAATGTTAATATTGGTACCTGTCGCTATTTTTATACACAGGCTGCACGACAAGGATTGCCAGTACCATTTGCTGCCAAAAAAAAAAAAAATTTTATTTAAATTCATCATAAATCTTGAGGAGGCACGAGAATCCGATGTTGCTTGGTAGGTTTATTCTCTTGGGTCTCTTGGATCTTTTGCTTGCTAAAGGGTTGATAACCATGAATCATTTCAAAGGTAGTTGGCTTGTTTTCTCTTGGCTTTTTGCCAAGACGCTCATAGCAATAGAAATGTGATCTTGGGATGGACGGTGTTTGTTTAACTTCTGGTTCTTTTTTCGCATACGGACAATCACACTTTTTATCTTGATGACAAATTTTATGAACATCTTCCTTCACGATTTTGGAAAATTCAATCTCTCCCTCGATAATATTGCTCAAATCGACCCGTGGCATCCTTGGTGGTTCATCAAGGATATACATATTGCGCTGAGGAATGCCTGATTTATATTTATTAAGCAATTCAATGTAAGTTGGGGTGCGGTCTTCAAATTCTCCCGGTAATGCCGCGTATACAAAAACCCAAGGTTGATTAAGTGGTTGTGATTCGAAGCCCCCAATAACTAATTT
Organism: Rhizophagus clarus; assembly: GCA_015698045.1. NCBI lineage: Eukaryota > Fungi > Glomeromycota > Glomeromycetes > Glomerales > Glomeraceae > Rhizophagus > Rhizophagus clarus. The sequence continues at coordinate 224,552 of BLAL01000225.1, forward strand.
TAAAAAGTATACAAATCAGATTTAATAAAACCTCAAAAATCAAATGATTAAATCATTGCTTACGTGGATTATCAAGCTTATGAAAAAACATTTTTTCTTCCTTGGATTTTTGAACCATTGTACCACAGCAGTTGCAGGGTTCAGTGACCATTTTGGTTTCTGTCCATTCGGCGGGCTTTTTCTGTACGCGGATAATTTTTACACTTACTTGTCGATTAAGTGCATCAATTTGAACTAATAAAAGCAAAGATTAATTAATTGATTAATAAGCATTTCTTTTAAAACATTACCTTTTGGAGGATCAGGTCTAAGTCCCATCTTTATAACAATATCTTCGGCAAAAGCCTCTTGGGAATGATCATATTGATCCATATCTTTAACTAACTCTTTTGGAACTGGTTTATAAGGATATTTGTCCCACCAACTAGGAGCTTCATATCTCTCTTCTGTAATTGGGAATCTTGTTCTCTTAACATCTTTAACATATTCTTTATAATATTGTTGCTTCTTCCATTTCAAAGGTTTCAACTTTGGCTTTTCATCTCTCCCATCTCCATAAAGAGGAGACCAAGTACCATCATTCTCTCCTCTATATGCGTATGGCCCATCTCGTCGTGGCTTGAGAAATAACTCGTATACGAGTCGGGCTTCTACATCGCTTTCTGGAGGAACTTCTGAACCTGGCACTTTCTTTTTATTAGCTTCCGTCGTATTTGTAAGGTGTTTTGAAGTAGTAACAGGTTTATCCTTAATCTTGAGCTGTTCTAGTAAATTCTCAGAGTTACCAATATTATTTATCTTAGGAACAATCTTTCTGTAAGATTTTTCGTATCCCCATGTTGGCTCTTTGATGTCATCTTTTGTCAAAATCCCATCACCATAAATCGGCTCTCTTCTTTTCCTACGAGGATAATCCGCCTCTGTAAAGACCTTTTCGTATTCCTCAGGGAGTGGAGTTGTACGAGTCTTCTTTTCTGTAAGAAACTCCCTCTCATCATCTGAGTCTTCTTTTGGTTGTTCATTCGTAATAGAAAGTCCTATATCTGACGGTTTCGTCAGTCCTACCGTAATAGCAGGCTTTGTCGTGACAACAGCAGTTGATATTGCTGGGGTTGTGTTAGTCAATATGGAAGAAGTTTGGGTAATAGTTGTAGTTTGTAACGCACTAGGTGTTGGGAATGTTGGAACCAAGGCCGTGCTCTTCGGAATTTGGTTCTCTCCTGATGTTTTAGACGTATCGCCAATTGCACCAACGAACGACGAAAGATTCGAGATCGCGCTTAAAGGTCCTGTTGTTATTCCAAGCTGTAGTTGTGATTGAAATTCTTTTAAAAGGAATAAATAAATAATCACTATTATCGTATGAAAATATAAAATTTCGAAACAGTTAATAATACGTACTCACCCTTACCTTTGCCTTTGTCGACTTTTGGTTTTAGTTTTGTTTCAAACACAAGCGGAGGAGGATTGTTAGTTCCATGCAACCTGAAATAAAGACTACCAGTATATTGGTAGTTAAACGGATTTAAAGCCCCTATCGTAGTTGGAGGTTGTTGAAACGGAAGTTGTGATTGTGTAGTTGGTGGTTGTTGCGTAAATTGTTGTACGAAAGGTGTTTGTACATTTTGTGGTTGTGCAAATGGCTGTTGGAGAAATGGTTGTGGTTGTTGTGGTTGTGGGAATTGCTGTTGGAAAAATGGTTGTTGTTGTGGTTGTTGCTGTGGAAATTGATATGGCATTGTTGTTGTCGTATTTATAGTCGGTACCACGGATTGTGCAGGCCGAGTTATTTGTGGTTGTTGAACTCCAGGACGACGATTAAGTTCATAATCATACAACCGCAGCTCCTAGATCAGAGTATAAGTCAATATTCCATTACGAAATTAACTTTTAAAAAAAAAAAAGAAATTTTAACCTCGGTAGACCATTTACGATATTCTTTCATAGCCGTAATACTCTGGAATATTTGAATTCCTGTTGGTTCATTATCTTTGACTGGTTCAAATTTTGGTTCTCGAGTACCTGTCAATCGTGGATCTATGTTCACGGAAGGTGTAGTACCTATCAAAGAATAAATTATCAATAATTATTATTGATCGATTCACGAGCATCTATAAACATCATACCTTGAGTAGTTACGCTGGAAGGACCTGGGATACCAAATGGAACAGCATTTTGTTGTGTGTTGAACCCACTTGAAGGTCCTGGTTGAGGTCCTTGAAATCCAAATCCATTGCCAGATGATGGTCCAAAGCCAAAACTGGTTTGTGGTTGAGCGAATCCTCCAAATGCAGTTGAAGGTCCAGGTTGACCAAAACCTCCAAAAGTTGTTTGGGTTTGTTGACCGAAACCAGTACCTATTATTAAAAATCAAAAGGATCCTACGTTGAAAATTTTGAAACCTGCTGTACCAATATTAATACATACTTTGCCAATTTCCGAATGGTTGATTTGTGGATGTCGTCGTAACAAGATTCTGGAAAGGACCTAATAAAGCAAAATGTAAAACAAAATGAATCTCCCTATTCCATAAAAATTAAAATTATGGTAGTTTGTATTGAAAATGTATCCGATCTTTATAAAATAAAGAGTGATGTTTTTACGCTAATGCAACATTCGCTAAAAGATACTTTATTTCATAAAAATTAGAATAGTTACTTTTTCCAAAAGGAAAATTTTGATTGAAACCGAATCCTTGCTGACTGTTCATATATTTATTAATTTATTTTGTATTCTCTTTTTTTTTTAAAAAAAAAAAATGTTTTTTTGAAAGTTGCGTGAATAAATTATAGTTGACGCGATGAATTTCGCTCTTTTTATATCCCATTAACAATAACTCTGCGTCATCATAAAAAAGGGATTAGTGCAATTTATTGCTGTATAAAATCTTTGTGCACAATGAGCACGTGTGCATATTTTGTGCACTAATTAAAATTTTTTTAAACTAATAATTCGATGCTACAGGTATGGCTGTTATTCTAAAGCTTTTTCAAATGAACTAAATTCCGATTATTAGATGTCAACATATTACTTGATATTTATTTAACTTTTTCAGCTATTTGACTTGACTTTAGGGGTTTAAGTCAAAATTATTTTAGTTTCAACTCTCCACTGTATACATTTGAAATGTTTGAAGAGTCTGATATCGAAAAAAGTTTGCGAAAACCTGAGATTGAAGGACTCATCTGAGTGATCTGACCTTAAGGATGAGAATCATCTATTAATAATAGTTGAGGTGACTATTCTGGTCTCGTTAGGACAATATGTAGAAATCCCACGATGGTGAAGGAAGTATCCTGGTTCTCACAATTGGTCGTAAGTTTTCTTACTGGTGTAGGATTTTATTATTAATTTCCAAACTAAGGATTGCGAAAGATATGTAACTTCAACGTTTGGGAAGAATGAGATATGTGAATTAATGGTGGGGTTCGAATTAAAAATTTTCTGTGTGATTTATCACATTGTACATTTTTGAAGGAGTTTACTTTTATAATTTTGTTTCTTTTTGTTATTTTCTAGTTTAATTAATTTTTGGTGGATTGTTTGAACTGGCCTTTGGATTAGAAATACAATTAATGGATCATAATAACGAATTCTTATGTATTCCTCACTCTTCTAATAAATTTATATGTTTTAACATTTTTTTTAAAAAAAAAAAAAAAAATAATTATATTATGATAAAAGTATTTGATATTATACTATCTATTATGTTTTAAAACTGACAATGATAATGCTATTAAGTTAGATAATTATGAAGTAATTTTATTAAAAAAATAATAATCGATCTGTATATCGTTAATACACTTTGAATATATGTATAAATTTTAAATTCTGACTTTTCAGTTCCGTTATAACAAAAAATATTTATTATAAAATGAACGCTATGAAACTTGATAATTAAAATAAAGATGTTTAGCAGTGACTCTTCTAAAACTAAAATAACCACAACTCCGATATTTAATTTGGTGTTCATTCTTGTTTTATTACAATGCTTAAGATTCTTGTTGAATATGTACTTTATTAATAAATCTCATCACATAGTAATAAATTTGTTAATTAAGCTTCGTCAAATTGGTAAAGTAGCGTGGAAGAATAAATTGTAAAGATAAAATACATGTAAATGCGAAAATAAAGTTATAATAACTAAAATGGACTTTTACGCTTGGGGTTTTTAGCTTTAATCAAGCTATCACCTTTTTTACGAATATTGGGATTAGAACCAGACTTCACACTTTCTCCATCACTATCAGACCTTGCCACTATGCTTCATTAATGATCTGATCAAGTTGTTTTATCATATAATTCAAGGATTCAATTCTGAGGTCGGGATCTTTCATTTTTGGAAGTAACCATTTAGAGTATAATTTCTTATGCGCTCCAGAAGTGAAGATATTATATCCTTTTTTGTTTACAAATCTAATAAATAATTTACATAAGTGACAACTTCTCTTAGATACCGCTATAAATGCCCTGCCTTTATACTTTTGATCTATAATATTTGTCAATAAGTTCATTTCTGCATGTAAATATATGTCTTGTTCGATGCTTTCATCGTTCAGTCCATCATCTGCGTTACCATATGTATCAATTAGTCTTTGTAATGTGTAAAAATCATTAAGACATATCGTCTTAAAATTTTCATACTTTGCGTGATCAGGATCAGGAATATACCTTTTGACAATATTTTTCCATGAAAACATGGGTTGACGAATGATAGTGGGTTCCAACTTATGCACATGCATATTAGAGAATAGGAGTTTGTACTTATCCTTACAAGCACATGCTGTAATATCAATCAAAACCGTATAATAAGACCCCACTTTTTTGATATGTCTTAGAAATTTTTTCGGGGCTGAAGAACTTTTGAATTCATCATAGAAACTACTACAAGTCTCAGTTAAATCGTATCCATCTGCATCATCTATATTCTCAGCGTTAATTGAAGCATAATCCATGAAAAATCTAATATGTTGATTTTGTTGATTATTAATTATATCTTTCTTTATGTCATCTTTAAGTTTATTAAATCTAGTATCGATCTTAGCAGAACAGTATTCCAATACATCTCCGAATAAATTTCCCACATCCTCCCTTTCCAAAGCATCATCTAATTTTATGGGAGCATCTTTAGACAAACTTTTCACGTATTCTTTGATTTTGTCGATATACACAATATCTTTTTCGAGCCAATAGTTGTTCTTAGCAATTTAAACTTCACATTTATTTGGGTAGAGAATCATACTGCTACCACTTCCCTGTCTCTTGCTAATATAGTTGCTAGGTTGCGAGAAAAGTTTTCATACTCCTCCAGAGCAACGCTTTCTTCATCTGCTTCGTCAACGACAAATCTGATACTTTCGGCAACACACGCTTTGCTATACAATTCTTTTTTTTTTTACATGGGAAGTATTTTTGTAAATCGTGCCAAAAAAAGTTCATCAGGTAGATCGTGTAACAATAGCGTCGACAAAAATTATTGCCGGGAACCCGAGATGTTTAGATCTCTCAGATAAATTTTCGGCGGGACTCAGGTAAATGCTTATACACCGCACGTCACTGACGGCCATTTTATAGAATTCAATTATTAACTTTAGTATATAATAATAAAGTAAATGAACATTGATGTTAATAGCAATTAGCTTAGGATAGACAAACAAATAGTTAGCAAATAACTATTAGAAAGCAAAACTGAATAAATATATTAGTAGAAGAAAAAGCAATCCTTCAGCTAATAAATTAGAGGCGCGAAGCTAAGATCAACTTAATAGAATTCAATCAGACATTTGTATTTAATAGATACTAAAAATAGAAGATAAGGAAATTAAATTTATAATAAATTATCTTGAATTTACAAAATAATTTACTATTAGCAAACATAGTAAACTTAGTAGACGTGAACAAACTTTTAGATCTGCAATTTGCCTCTCTTCTATATTATAATAAACAAGAAGAGCCAAATTCTTAGAAATATAAATAAATCAGCCTGGCTACTAGCAGTTGCTCAATTTAATCCTCCAAGTCAGAACTAATAAAATGATAGAAAAGATGACAGGAAGATTCCATTCTATTCCAGCAAATAATCCATATAATGGAAATAATGCAATTAATAATGAACCTGAATTCCTGAATTGACTATAAGGCAAGTATCAGGAAGTAATAGTTGGAACTAATTAAGATACTATAAGAATACTTATGATAGAAAGATTCTTTACAATAAATACAGCAAATATTTATGAAAAGAAAATTAAACCATATGTTCAAAAACTTGTTTATATCAATATTTTGCTTTATTTTTATACCTATATTATAGAAAACCCCAGACATTACTGATATAACTTATAATTATGAAAAAGAGCAAATTGATGTAAAATTTAGAAACTAAAAAACATGTTTTTTGCAATTTTCTTGTCAACCAATGATCCAAATTGGATGAACTTTTTTTTAAAATATAGCTCTCAATGAGATCTACAAAATAAAAAAACGTTTATCAAAATTGGTTAAATAGATGACGAGATATTTTTAAAAAACTAAAAGAGCAAATTGGCTTAATTTTAAGAAAAATGGATAAAAAAAAAATGTGAGTTATTTTAGTAATGTCCAGGGTCCTATTATAAATGTCACTCAAATTATTTTAAGTAAATCCCAAATTAATTTGTACATTTTGATTGCCATAATTCCCAAATCCCAAATATACAAATTACAAAATTTATATATGTAATTTGTAAATTAATTTGGATTTGTATATTTGGGCTACTATAATTCCAAATTATTTTAGATTTAGGTGGCATCTATAACCTGTATGTCTCAATATATAGAAATAAGACTTAAGCATGCTAATCCAACTAATTTAAGTGTTTTTTTTACAAATTTATAATGAATTTGGTTGGAAAGTAAGAGATAAATAACAGAACAGCAACCTTTATTCTAACCAGGCTTTACCTATTATTTAATCAAAAGATGATTTTAAAATTCAGTTAACAAAAGATTTGGCTTATATAGAAATAGGAATAGATAACACTATATTAGAAAATTTTATTTATGAAGAACTTAAAAAGAAGTTAGAAGAACAAACAATACATATTAGAAAAAGTTCCTTTATACTCAAAAGTACTTATATAATAAAGAAAGTTATTAGAAAAGTAGTGTCAAACAAAGCATCTGCAAAGCAAACCTGGTATTATTCAGCATGTAGAAAGGCTAGTCATATAAAAATTAATTGCTCTAGACTTAAGCAGTCTAAAAAATTTAATCATGTATACCAGATGAAAAAGAAGAAAATCCTGAAAATTCTGAAGAATATATAGTAGAAAAGAAAGAGAATACTGATGATAAACTTTAAAACTGCTATGTATCAAAAAAAAAAGTAGTATAAAGTAGAGTACCTATGAAAAAGAAGTCCCCTACTTCCAAATCTCATACTAAAAATGCAAAAGGCAAAGCATCAGGCAATACAGTAATAACTACAGATCAAATATATCAAATAACCTTAAATCTATAATATCATTAATAATTCCCTATTATCCTAAAGAGATCCTTATAAAAATTTTAAAATTTATTAATATAATATACCCTAAATTAAAAGATCATTATTTAAATATTGTTATGTCAAATAATACAGTTAAAAGAAGAGAATTAGAATGGGAAAATGTTTCAATAAAAATTCAAGATATCCTATTTTCACTAATGCAGGCTATAAATGCCAAACAGAAGTTTCTTTTACAAATTTCAGATAATAAAAAATCTGACCAAAATGTTTTCAATTCAAATGAAAATATAGTTATAACAGATTCTACTAAAATAAAGAAAATTAATACTACATCCTCTTCTCTCAATCACAGATTTCAGAATAATCTCCTGCAGTTCTTGGACAAGGAAAGGTTAGAACTATAGTTGTTTTTAAAATTCAATAGCAAATCTAAAATCCAAAATTACTAAATTATGTAAATACATAATTAATTATGTAAATCTGTAATTATACACTCCAAAATTCTAAAATTTGTATCAGTAACAGTATGAAAGTATGAATATTTTCAGATTTAGTGATCTGATTTTAACAATTTTACTCTCATTTGATTTGTTTCATCAAGATAAATCTAATGATATATATTACAACTCTTTAATATTGATATTGATAAAGTTATTTTACTGCAAATATTTAGTGATTATTGGTGTCAGAGTATAATCTAGTGATTGGATTTTTACATTCTTATTATCATTAGATTCATCTCGATGAGATGAATCGAATAATGATAAGATCATCAAAATTAAACAACTAGTTCTAGAGTTATGGTTTACTAAATTTTTAAATATAATTTAGCCAAAATTTAGGTTAATTCTAGTCAAATATTTTCGTAATATGAAATTAAATACAGAATCTAAAATTAAATACAGAATTCAGATTTTTCTTAATAAATTACTTAATAATTACAGAATTACATAATTATGTAATTCTGTAATACGAAAATAATTTTAAATACAAGTATAGTTAGAATATACTATTAAGACTTACGCATTAGCTCAAAAAAAAATAGTCAATTTTATTAGCCAAGCCTAGTGTTCTGAACAGGTCAGGTCAAATCAGGTAATCCACTTGATCTGACCTGATATTTTTTTTCAGGTCAGATCAGATCAGGTAACCCGCCTGACCTGACCTGACCTATTTGACCCATATAATATTTTGGATCAGACAGGTCAAATCAGATTAAACAGATCAAATCAGGTCAGACAGGTCAAGTGGGTTATTAGTGATAAAGTGACAAAAAAAACATTTTTTATGTCAAATTACCTATAAAAATGTTAAAAAAAACGTCTTTTTTAGGCATTTAATTTTAAAAAAATGCATTTATTTAAGAAAAAAATGTCTTTTTTAGATGTTTGTAATTAAAAAAAAAATGCTTTTTGGGCATTTATAATTAAAAAATGCCTTTTTTTAGGCGTTTAAATAAAAAATACCTTTTTTTAGGCGTTTAATTTTAAAAAATGCTTTTATTTAAGCAGGACCCCAAACAATATATATATAGGTCATATTAAAATCCAAATTTTTTATTATGATCAATAAGCAAATTATTTTAAACTCTGCTAAGCAAAATTTTATTATAACATCAAAAATTTTATATTGCTAAGCAACTCATTAAATAACATATATAAAAACTTTTATAAATAACTTATAAATTTATATTTATAGTACAATTTATTATAAAAATTAAAATACAAATAAATTTTAATATGATAAATAATTTAATTTAAATACCCAAAATATTAAAAATTTAAAAATTAATACTATTATAGGGATACTAATCTTTCAATAAATATTATACCTAGAGTTATAAAAAATAAAGTACAATTATTTTCAACCGTTCTGAACAATTTACTTAAGCACAAGAAGTTGATTTCATTTAACCAAAAATAGTATAATTACACTTTAAAATTAAAAATCAAATAAATGATAAATAATTAAAAGTACAAAATGTGGTCACATTCTATGAATATTAATCCAATCATCCTAAAATTTTTACTGTAAATAGATTTAATCCCGCTGAACAACTATACTTAAATAAAAAAAAGTGATTTCATTTGACCAAAGTGATGTAATTATGTCCTGAAGTTAAAAGAGAGAAAAAAAATTTTGGAATTAGTACTGTTTGAAAAATACAAATTTCTTCACAAATATTATACCTAGCCTTAAGAAAATTAAGATCTGAGTACTTTTGACATTGCTAAATAGTTTTACTTAAATATAAAAAGTGATTTCATTAAACTAAAATTTATTTTACATATAGTTAAATTTAGTAAACAAAAAACAAGAATAAGAGAATATTATTATAAAAAATGTATTCATATGGGCTGATTTGTTCACTCTGCATTAAAAAGAGTTATTAAATTGATTTTCACAGTTTTCGTTACTCAAAATTGTTTTGTAATACCAAAAAATCATCTGATTGATGATCACTTGATTAAATAATAAGTTAAACAAAAATTTACATTTGCAAAACTTAAATTATTAAATGTAAAAGAGACATGAAAAAACCCATTTCACTAATAAAAAACCCATTTCTCATATATATGGAATTTTTAACATATATTATTAAAAAGTAAGTATATTTTAATAAAATATAAAGTAAAATAAAAATTTATATAGTCTTAGTAGCTATAAATATTTATGAAAGTGTAATAAAAACATCATATAAAAGATGGTATTATAATAGATATTTTTAAACAATAAAATAATTATTTTATGTCGGAGTTTGTATTACTATCTTTAAACGCAAATATATCAAGATTCACTGATCCGTTTTCTATAATTTTAGGCTTGTTGGAAAGCCCTTATTCTGGACTTTATAGACGAAAAAAGAGCTTGCCGATTGAATCATTAGATCCGGAGATATTTACGTTTAAAGTTGAGGTACGAATTTTTTAACATGTTTAAATGCAAATATCTTGGGATCCACTGATCCGTTTTTTAAAAATTTAGGCTTTTTGGAAAGCCCTTGATCTGGACTATATGAGCGAAAAAAGAGCTTGCCGATTGGATCATTGGATCTGGAGATATTTACGTTTAAAGTTGAGATACGAATTTTTAACATATATAGTAAATGCTAAGATTTATATTAATTTAAAAGAAATATTTACCAAATTATAGTATAATAACATTAAATAAAATTTTTTAATACTCACCCTCAATTTACTGTATATTGTATAGTATTTTGTATAATAAAAATGTAGCAAAATCAATATTTTAATTAAAGGTGGTCAAATTAGCCCATATGTTTTTTATAAATATAATATTTAATTTTATGAAAACTAAAGTATATAAAATCAATAATATATTGAAAAAAGAAAATATTTTTTTAAAAAAATTTTTAAAAGTACGAGTGAAATTAAAATTTTTTCTTATATAGTATGAAAATCACCCCTTGCTACGCAAAATCTATATATAACTTTAACAATTTTAACTCCTTATTATGCATCTATAATTATGACATTTTTTATATTTTGCTTTCTAATAAGCAAAATTCTATATGACTTAAAAAAAATTTTATATGATAAATAAGCAAATTTTTTTGTTACCTATATATATTGTAGTAGGGCACAATGGGGGGGTTTTGGGACAAAATTTCCGTATAGGTATAATTAGTGTAAGCCTCTCCCAGCTTATTTACCGATATACGAAATTTATGTAATCTTTTTGAGATCCAAATTCGTTTGCAACCTCAGGAAATATATCGAAATCTAATATCGAATTCAGACTTAAGATCAAGCTGGGCTCAAATCCTGTTAACATACCCATCTTGCCCAAATTTTTAGTTTTCAAGTTAAAGGAGATCACCATCTTTGTTAACATGCTGGCCGATTTTTAATCTCAAATAATATAACAAAAAAAGTATGATGCTATATTGCTTGACTTTAAAAAAGGCCAAGAGCACCGAGGACCAAAGTGTCCGAGTGTGCTCGCAGGCCGCAAATGCAAGCTCATTTTACATATCAGATTTTATGTTATCCTAGAATTAATTCTAAAACTGATTTATAGTTGTAAACAAAGATCAAATTTTGGTACCACAACCAAAGGGAAGGTACCAAAATCTTGAATGATAGAAAGTAAATCAAAAGGGTCATTGAACCTATTCTAGTAAACCATTAATTTCTTGATATACAGGAAATCATCCTAGAGCCAATTCTTTACCAAAATACTGGGGACAAAAAGTTATACGAAAAAAAAAGTCTCACCTCTGGGGTACCAAAATTTCTGGATATACAAAGATTAAGGATACTAAAATTCTGGCACAAGGTATCAAAATTCTGGCGCAAGGTACCAAAATTTTAATAGCTTAGCTGACTTTCTGAAAAGCCCTAGAGCGCAACCTCTGATAGCGTTTAGAAACATAAAACCCTTTTATATGAGCTGAACATCGACCAGAATATGATCTAGTAAATCTTCCACATTCACTACAAGGAACATGTTGTTTATTAGCTAATTTTTGAACATATTTCCAATAAATTGAGCACCCATCTTCACGCATGCAAGATTTTTCACAAATTTCACCAGAGTAACGAATAAATGGACAAGTATATTTACCATACATAATGTAAATATTTTTTTTTCATATACTAAATAATAAATAATAATTTAAAATAAAAAGTTTATATAAGTAACATATAATAAACCAAATACTTTTACACAATGAGTACACAAAATCAATTAGCAGATACCAAGCCTACATATCAAGAAATCGAACAGGCATTAATAAATGTAGTCAAGGCAGGTATTTATTATAGAAGGCCAAAAGATGGCAAATTCATGCAAAGCTATAAAGAAAGAGTCAAGAAATTGCGTCAGGTAGAAGACCCTGATGAATTTATCCTAGAAAATGCAAAAAGATTATTCCCAATTAAGGATAAGTATCATCAAATCATGGATGAATACAAATCTTGGTATGGAAAAGATCCAAAAATTCTCAATGCTGTTATAGACCTATATAAGTTATATTATAAATTAGCTAAGGATTATTTCAATACAGAAGAACAGGTTAATGAAGAAACTGAAGACTTCTTGTCATCAATTTGATAAGACCCACTGGGGAGGCACCATATTTTTCCATAAGCAGTCAGTCACTTTTTGTGGGCAGTCAGTCATTTTTTTCGTGGGCAGTCAATCATTTTTTCGTGGGCAGTCAGTCACTTTTCATGGGCAGTCAGTCACTTTTCGTGAATAATTATTATTTCTTTTCATATATTCTCTTAATTTACAGGGATATCTAAGATTAAAAAATATGTGCAGTAAACAGGCTAGTCAAGCAACTGATCAGATTAGTCTGACAAGTGAGCAGATTAGTTTAGCAAGTGAGTGGGTTAGTCCAACAAGTAAGCGGGTTAGTCTAGCAAGTGAGCGGGTTAGTCCAACAAGTGATCAGGTTAGTCTAGCAAGTGAGCTGGCGAGTCTACATTGGGCCAAAGTCGAGTCAATGAAGAATTTACATTGGGTCAAAGTCGAGTCGACAAAGAGTCATGTCGAGTCAACAAAGAATCATATTGAGTCGACAAAGAGTCAGGTTGAGTCAACAAAGAATCTAAAGTGAAACTGGAATGAACTTGGATGATCTTAGATCGATCTTAGATGAATCTGTGATCATTCTAGAATCATTCTTGGATGATCTTAGATCAATCTTAGATGAACACGTGATCATTCTAGAATTATTATTGGATGATTATACATGAATTAAAAAAAAAGAGAAAGGCCCGATATGGGCGAACTTTATTATATAATAATGTATGTGATCTGACTACACATCACTATCTAGCTTATGCCTGAAGGCTAGATATGTGAAATGTACATTCGTTTTGATATTTCTCTGGGAGCTTGGCCCTCATAGCTCTTTTTTCTGCCTGTTCATGAGGAATATCAGCTTTTACCATATTCTTATAAAACATAATGCGCCAATGGAAATATGGTAAAGTAGTTATTCCATCTGATAGGATCTAACGCTTAGTATCTATGGGACAGAGAGCCTTCTTCTCAGACTCGACCAGAGATAATATGTGGTCCTTTGATCAGAAACCAACATTCTTGGCATAGAATACCTTTTTCTGAAATAGACAATCCTGATATACTTGAGTTAATGTGGATTTACTTTCGGGATATGTGTCTGTTGCCATTTCTTCCATACCCTTCTTACTAACCCCCTTATGCTTAGACCTTGTAGAATTATTGGCTAAGACATAATGGTAAGACTTGGCTCGAATGTGAAAAGATTCTGTGATTACATTACCTGGAGTCTCATCCTTGAAAAGTCCAATAGTCTTAGTGTCATTGAGATCAAAGAGATCTGGATGCTCAGCCATATCTTTATAGATATCTTCAGTCTCGACTTGGAATATAAAGGAATCTGTATCCATATAACCAAGCTGGGCATTATCACCATATCTCTCCTTTACATATCCATACCAGAATCGATACATATGGAGCTTGCTAAGACCCAAGACAGATGTCCCAACAATGATGGGTTTATTGAGAGTCATACTAGCCTTTTCCATATGCGCACCTACTAGAGTATCTCCAATTGGACGTCCATACTTAAATCTTGAGCTACTGACTTTCTTCCGGAATGCCTTTTCATCCTGCTTATCATTCAACTTCATAAGCTTGACGTCCTGGTATTTGCGGACATTCTCCATAGTCTTGCCATATACTGAGTTATTCATGAGCTTGAAGAAGTCTTTTTCAAAGACATTCTTAGCTCCTTAACATTTCTCAGTATTAAATGCAATATATGGGGCTAACCAGTTAGTCTGATCGAAAGAAAGGATCTCTGAAACTTCATCTATAATCATGCCTAATTTTACATAGTATTGGAGCTCTAGGTAATGGATGATATAATCCTTTCTCGGGCCAAGGTGGGGGACTAACTTTTCTGTCTTAGAGAAACGTCCTCCATCCAAGTTATTTACAAGCTCCTCATTATATGGGCTAAGCCAATCCTTTTCTACTGCAACATTCTCTACGGCTGGGGGTAAGTCTCTCAAATAATCATGGGTCTTGAGAGGGAAGTGAGACTTAATATTTAAGAAATATCCGCGTGAAGCATTTGCCTTAGTCTTAAGAATTTTTTCGAGATATTTCTTTTGCATAGCAGGGTTTTTTAGAAAATATTCCCGGCTAGCTTCCCATTGATAATTTCCAATAGGTAATAACTGGCTCATAGCCCAGCCATAAAGATTGTTTGCGTCTACATATGATATCTATGATGTGAGTTTGGATGGGTTGAATGCCTGACCCATCTTGGGATTATTGGCTTTGAAATATCGCTTACAAACCTTAGAGATGCCACCCCTCTTGGCCTTTTCGATAAAGTCATACATCGACATATCTGTAAATAGCTCGATCTTAACCCCAGTTTTCTTGAGCATAGCATCCCAGGATAAGGATGGGGCAGAGACATAGTGGCTGGGATCAAGCTCATAATATTTTATGCATGTCTTTCAGAATTGGGTCCAGACATCTGCAAGAGAGAGTATGTTAATTTTAAGATAAAGATCATGGTACTCACCTAGATTTTTACAGCCATATGTTTTCCATACTTTTTGTGCATGATGGTAGTCTTCCTGTGAGATCTTCCCTTTTAGAGTTGTAGTAAATTTGTGAATTGGTAGGAGTTCAGTCTCCAAGAATCTATCTTGAGAATCGATATAGTCATAACAATATATTCCCTTACGAGTTGCTAGGGAAATTTGGCCAGGAGTAAAGTCTTTAAAGTGCTGGCTGGTAATAGGGTGGTTGTCGCCCAAGTTTTTTGTGAGATTCGCCAAGCTATTGTTCATGAACTGCTGGCTGTCAATATATTTGAGCTGACCTACCTTCATGGACTTATATCACTCAAATGTCTCAGCTATTACCTTAATCTGATGCGCATTGACTGAACGTCCAACAGATTCACAGACTAAATGAGAGTCATAGCCCCTAAAGTTATGAACACTAGTCAAAATCAATTCTATCGGATACATATCGGGGACTTATATATCAGCGGCTAATCGGATAAATATCGGGTATTTTTACATATCGGGTACCTGATTTATTACACTTCAAAATATGTCTAATTACCAAGACCCCGATATCTAAACTATTGGTCACCGATATGTTATTTAATATATATCGGGCACAGTTCTATCTTACACATATCGGGTACCCGATATGTGATACAAATTTTAATACGTTAGATTTCATATTATATAACGTATTAAGAAATTTTTTAGAGTTTACTTTCTTTATAGATTTTTCTTTTTAGAAATTTTTAATTCGTTTAATGTAGTTAAAAAATTTTTATTGTCTTATTTATTGAATGCATTATCAAGTTTATAAATTTTTTGTAAAGTGTTTAAAAGTATAATTATTATTGTTAATATTTTTATTTTATTACGTATTTTATTACAATAAATTAATAAAAAAGTTACAGTCATTTATAATACAATTTTAAGAAAAGTTTGCTCAAACTTTTCTTAATCGTGATCACGTTAGGATCAAGAGGAACAAGGGAAACTGCAACCTAAAATAAATAAAAGAAACGTTAAACTGTTTCTTTAATATTCAAAAAATATCCCTCCCTCTCTCCTTACATTTCAAGTCCAGAGTCTAGCAATCTGAAAAAAATAAAGAAAGAAATGTTAGTAACGTTTCTTTAACATTAAAAAAAAATCACCACCCTTTCCAACTTACATTCCCAAGTCCGGTTCATCCAAGAAGGCTGGCAACCTAAAAAAAATAAAGAAAGAAACATTAGTAACGTTTCTTTAATATTAAAAAAAAATCCCCCGCCCTTTCTAACTTACATTCCCAAGTCTGGTTCGTCCAAGAAGGCCGGCAACCTAAAAAAAATAAAGAAAGAAACATTAGTAACGTTTCTTTAATATTAAAAAAAAATCACCACCCTTTCTAACTTACATTTCCCAAGTCCGGTTCGTCCAAGAAGGCTGGCAACCTAAAAAAAATAAAGAAAGAAACATTAGTAACGTTTCTTTAATATTAAAAAAAAATTCCCCCCACCCCTTCCAACTTACATTCTAAGTCCGGGAGTCCAGCAACCTAAAAAAAAAATAAAAAAAAATTATGGTTTAGAAAACCGTAAAAATAGATTGATCATGATAATCAATGATCGTCAAATTAAATTAAAATGCCGAAACTATTGCATGTAAACGCCAAAAGGTTTCGGCAGTTTAGCAAAAATGAGTTTGATCACGTATTTTGAAAATGTGAAAGATTATTTCAAGATTTTATATTGTAAATTAATAGATTAGTTCTCTCAATTTGATCTATGGAAAGATTTTAGTAACATTTTGGAAGAATCAGCAGTATTAGATCTGTTACGCCTAAATGTACCTTTTTTAAAAATTTATTGGGGACATTTCATCATTACAATATATTATATAATATATGACGACAGATTGTTTATTTAATTAATACTTTAATAAAAAAAAAATGAATGTTTATTGAATAAAAGCAATTTATTATAATAAGCTTTAATTACTTATAATTGAGGTCGAATTTTTTAATTTCAGTTGAATATAGGCCGATATTAAATCAAATTATAAAATAGTAAAAATATTAAAATAATAATTAGATGACTATATAATATATATATATATTTAATAAAAAATAATAATAATAAAAGATAATAAAAAATAAAAATAATAATAATAAAAATAATAAAAATATAAAAATATAAATAAAAAATAAAAATAAAAATAAAATATAAAAAATACAAAATAAAAAAAAAATAAAAATAAAAAAATATAATTTACAGATTCCGAGGCCGCCGATGCACAGTGTTTTTACGCCGCCTACGACTGTGGTGGTTCCCTAAGAAATATATATAAATTTAGAACTTAAATAACTTAAATATAAATTAAAAAAATTCTTAATAATTACCAGGTCTGTCCCAAAACCTTGTGTGGAACTGCCTATAATATTTTTCTCCTTCCCGGGACCATCTTCCATTTCGCGCACCATTCCTCCATTCACAGAAATTCTAAAAATGTTAATACTATTAGTTTTTTATTTTTTTTTATTTTTTTTTTATGATTTATTATTATTTTACTAACATTAAAATTCCTGACCAAGTTTCTCCACTTTCTTTCTACCTGTTGGCCAGTGAACCTCACGCGGAACCATCTCTGAATTCTTCGAGCTAGGCTCTTCCAGAATTCGGAGCGGTCCTTTCCGGGTATGTCATGGTAGTAGTTGTTCCTTCTCCTTTACATTATTTATTTAATTTTTAGATCAGGAAACGTAAGAGAAAAAAAAACTAGAATATGATCAAAGTTATTTATTAGTTTTCATTTAATTTTTTACTTCCTATATCTTATTAAATATTCAGTTATTGCATCAGTCCAATTTGCGGGCATTTTAAGAAAAAGAATATATAATAATAAAAAATAACGGCAACAAATTTTAAGAAAAAGAATATATAATAGAAATAACGACAACAAATTTATTGTAAGAAAAAAAAAAAAGATGAAACCTCTTTTTAAAAAACAATTTTTTATCACCTTGTATTATTATATTAATTACCCTTCAAGAACATTTACGTAAATTGTTCTAATTTCTCAAATATGTCATGATTGTTATGATCTGTCTTCTTTATATTAATTATAATACAGATACTGATCTACAATACAATTAATCACAATGAACAAGTTAAACTCGACCTAAACTCAATTATTATGATCGTGATTCAAGATAAAGGTCTTCTTTTTAATTATATATCAAATCTAAAAAAGGTAAAATCTAATAATACAGATACGTAAATAAATAGTGTTTTTTATTTTGGTTTATAATAAGCTTTTGCCAATTATAGACTACAAATAAAATAATTACGGATCTACAATACATTACACAAAGATCTTGAGCGAATGAGTTAAACTCGAGTTGAACTTGAGTTCAACTCGAGTTCAAAGCGAACAATTTAAATTCAAAATAAAATATCCAAGATTAACAAAAAAGTTGGTAACGTTATAATGAAATCGGTAGTAAAACTTAATTTAATCATCTTTAATTAGGTATAAAAATTCTGATAAATTTAATAAAATCAGTGATTTTTTAATAATTTTATCAACTCAAGTTGAGCACGAATAGTGAATAATCAAGTTTGTGCTTCTTCGCTAATATTGACTTGTGCATTCGATAGGTGACCAATTTTGTGGCTGATGTGGCTGAATATAATATTACCCAAATAACCAATAAAAATTGATAATTTTGTTGATCATGTGATTGCACGATCATGATTTAATTATTTTATTTATCGTATTTTTTTTTTTTTTTTTTAAAAACTTTTCTCTCTCTCTCAAATTTTTACTTTATTGTTTTGTCTAAAAAATAAAGATAAAGGTATATTTTTTGTTGAAATTTCTTTTCCCATTATTATGTTATTTATAATATTACCCAAATAACCAATAAAAATTGATAATTTTGTTGATCATGTGATTACACGATCACGATTTAATTATTTATTTATCGTTTTTTTTTTTTTCAAAACTTTTTTCTCTCTCTCTCAAATTTTTACTTTATTGTTTTTGTCTAAAAAATAAAGATAAAGGTATATTTTTTGTTGAAATTTCTTTTCCCATTATTATGTTATTCTTAACACTCTTATTAATATATTTTTCCAATGTATTTCTTCTCACTAACGTCCTAAACAATGTTCTACTATCGAGTTTTTTACTTTATTGGTTTTTCTAAAAAATAAATACAAAGGTACATTTTTTGTTGAAATTTCTTTTTCCATCCTGTTAACACTCTTACTAATATTTTTTTCTAATGTGTTTCCTCCTACTAACGTTCCTACTAACAATGTTCTACTGTTAAACATTTTTTATTTCTTACTTTTACTAACACTTCTACTAATATTAACACTAACATTAATACTTATACTTTATATTTTTTTTTTATTGACGTTCCTTTTCTATTTCTACTAACTTTCATACTAACATTAATACTAACACTTTCTAATGTAAAAATTTTTTTATTAACGTTCCTTTTCTTTTGCTAACACTTCTACTAATATTCATACTAACACTTTTATTACTAATATTTTACTTTCTTTCAAATTAAATAGATATAATGAAATGAAAACAAGCAAACAAGTGAACATTAATTGTAAATTTGTGTAAAGAGTAGTGAATTTTTTTTATAATATTTTTTGTATAATATTTTTTTTTATTATCGATTGAAAATATAAATAAAACTTTCAGTAATTACAATTAAATGAATTAAATTACTTTTAAATTACAATTGTATTTAAATTATAAATCTACTACTATTAATGCCCTATAAATGCTATACTTTTCGGATATCCGATATGTGTGAAAATTATGAAATTATGCTTATATTTCAAATACAAATAGGATACATATCGGGTATATATAGGATACTTATTAGCACTATCCGATAAGTGTATAATATCTGTCCGATATTTTTTTTAAAATATATCGGGTACCCAATAAATCTATAATATGTAACCGATATTTAACTACCCAATATGTATGAGAAATGTACCCGATATGTACGTTATATGTCACTGATTTTCTGCATCTGACGGGTACATATCAGGTACCCGATATGTGTAGTATTATTAAATAGCATACACATATTTCACACATATCGGGTACATATCAGGTACCCGATATGTACCCGATATGTACCCGATAGCATCGATTTTGACCAGTGGAAAGACTACTGGGATTGGGGTCTTCCATGGCTCGATTTGGAGTTTAAGATTGCAATCTCTATGTGCAGACCCTCGAAACTTACCTGTTATGTGGTAGTAGTTCCAGACCTTATCTATAGTGAACTTACCTTTACAGATCCAACAGGTATCAGCCTCAGCGAATTTCTTTTTATCTTCTTCTGTCACAATGCGTTTATGCTTAATGGCTAAAACATTATTTATTTCTATTAACTCCTGATCTATTCTTCGAACGAATTCTTGGGTAGCATTTTCACCTCAGTATAGGTAAGGTCCCCATACGTCTCCAGTATCGATCCAGTGGACTAAATACTAGCAGAAACTGTTAGCATATTGCTCTGAAATCAAGCGGATTTTTCCTCCATTTATTAGGCTAGGTTTTTTGTTTCCAGCCTCAAAATCGGCTATAATAACACATGGAGTATTGATCATCCGGCTATAGTTCTTGAACTGCTTGAAATCATTGACCCCTTTTACTGGTAGATTAACTCTCTGGATTGCCTCTTCTAACCCGAAACAATGTTCTTGATGATGGACTAGGGTATTTTCTGATGAAAAGCTTTGAAAACATCTGTTGCAAAGATGCTTTTTAACTTTGTGAGCATTATCCTTATATACTAACCCATTATGATTTTTAATCCAGAGGAAGTGATTCTTTTGTTCATACTTTTCTTCTTCAGACTTTGTAATATTGGTAAGAGCCATGAAGTGGATAACATGGGTTCTTTTTTCTTAACATTTATTCAGATTATTATGCTTACAATTTTCTATTTTGCATGAATTTGGAATATAGATGTTCTTACTAGCTATTACTGGTTTAGGGGTAGCTGTTTCTTCTTTCCATTCCCAGACATTGATGGAGAAATCTGGGTTCATTTCCTCTATCTTATTAAATATGCGTGGACAGATTGGAGTGGACATGGGGATTCCATCTAGCTTGACGACATCTAAGTAGGGCTTTAGTTTCGTTGCTCAGAAGATTCGTTCAAGATGGTTTGTATCAGGCTGAGCCTGATGGGCGAAATAGCATCCTAATGCACCTTGGAGACATTTTTCAGATAATACATTTATTTCTGGATCGATGAGATCTTTATTATCTGGATTAATGGTACACTTGGTATTGGCTAGCTTCTTGGGTGTGGGCTCATAAGACCCTCTGGTAGCTCGACTGTAAGTATATACCTCAATAGAAACTATATCAATTCATACTAAAATCCAGTTAGATCCACACAGGTCGAATGAAAAAAAATCGGATTTTGCTCTATTTAAAATAGCCTTGCCGACTTCAATATAGAATATGCCAAATTTTGCTTATTTTAGTATAGCCATATCTATTTTTGCCGATTTTTGTTAAATTCCGATTTTTCAGTCATAAATGCCGATTTTAGCGGCTGATTTTTACCTTTTTTTAAATAAATGCCGATATTTAAACCGGAGATATTATATTTATTATATACTTTACCCTTTTCGTATAGTTCGAATAAAGGATTTTATCTTATTAAAAATTCCCTTGCCGACTTCAATAAGGCTTTGCCGATTATTTTACTAATTTTTTACCGATTTTTGTTAACTTCCGATTTTTCATCCAGAAATGCCGATTTTAGCGGCCGATTTTTACCTTTTTTTTAATTAAATGCCGATATTTAAACCGGAGATATTATATTTAGTGTAAACTTTACCGCTTTTGACACAGGTCGAATAAAGATTTTACTCTATTTAAAATAGCCTTTGCCGATATTTAAATTGTAATATTTCGTAATTTTACATCATAGGATTTTTGAAATTATTTATTATACTAATAAATATAAGATACTATTCTAAATATTCTACTTGTTTTGTACATTGAATTCCCAGTTGGTTCGATTTCACAAACAATAACTGAAGTATTCATAAGGTTGAACAGTGATAATCGAAACTGATGAGATCGCATTGATAAGGCCTATTCCTAAAAAGTTAATTAATCACATTTAATTAAACGCTATTTAATTGTACTATTTTTTTTTTTTTCAAAAAAAAACTTTCTTTCTGAAAGAAGAGTCTGCCTCCTATACCGTTTGCCGTCGTGCATAGTGTGTTATAGGAAAGGTGGGCTAGGTGGCCACCTAAAGTTTGTAAATAACTCTGGTACCAAAGTTGATGATCTATTTACTATACATAGACCTCTCGCTTCGAATTTTGGTTATGATAATTCCGCCTCCTCTGTCGCATTATTCGTCGAAGTCTAAATAGATATCATTATGACTTATGAGTAAAATATTTACAATAATAATGTAAATTCTTTAATCATAGTTAAAATAGGCATGATGGGATAACTCATATATCATGAGCTCTGTCTGTGCGAAGTGCCGTTTTATTTATAATCAAAGTAGACTTAAGTCGTAAGTAACTTTGATTATCATTGATTAGAAAAGTACATGCAACGAAAATCCTTTATCAAGGGGTAAAATAGGCATGATGGGATAACTCATATATCATGAGCTCTGTCTGTGCGAAGTGCCGTTTTATTTATAATCAAAGTAGGCTTAAGTCGTAAGTAACTTGATTATAACAATGATGATTATTGGAGAATTAAGTTGCAACATTTTTAAACATTTTTGAATAAGTGCCGTATTAATTTAATGTAATTGTTACCCTTTTCAAATAAGAAGGGCCGATTTGCAATACAGCTTTGCCAGCCTTAAATGTATTTATATAGCCAGAATAATTGTTTTATACTTTATGTGATATTTAATTAAAATAAAATAAACCTTTGATATCTAAAAATTATTACATGATTAGAGTTATTAATCACAAAGTATGGTGCTTGTATCGTAATGCCGTAATAAAGACCGATTTGCAATACAACTTTGCCGGCTCAAAATAAGATCTCTTGTTATCTGAATTATCTGATTTTTCACGCGGTTAGAATTAATTACGGTATATGTAACCTTTATCGTTATTCTTGTGCCAAAAAAAAATGATTGTTATAATTTAATCAAATACAAATGCTATAATTGAATTCGCCATTCCGATTTTACATATAATTCATTTTATATTATATAAAGTTTTTAAAACGAAATTTTTTTATTTAAAGGAATCACAGCCATATATTCTTTTGTTTTTCTCGTCCTAGTATCAAAATTACATTTAATAAATTTTCCTATTATATAATGTATGGGTATAATACTGTCTCTTCTCATATCATAAAACTCATTTGTCCATAATTCCATATTACATGATTTTATGTCGTTATCTACTTGGCAATAATATCTTGTACTATGATCTTGAACCGGTTTGTACCATTTGACTAACGCTAATGAATGGGTTAATGATCGTGAACTATTTAAATGAATAGTATGCTCAAAATAAAATTGTACTTGACCGGGATAAACATCAATCGATCCATCATAATGTACAAATCGAGCTAATATATATGAGGATTTTTCATGACGAGCAGCCTGAACAGAACCATATATGTCCGCCCCAATTCTTATTTTCCCATATTGTATAATTCTAGGGTTTATGACAGTATCGTTATTTGAACCTATTATAGAGTAGATGGAGATGAAACAATAATCATTATACAAACTATTATAAAATTCTACCAGTAGGTCCAAAATTTGGTTTGGAAGGGTAGTTTCTTTGCGCGGTTTTATTAGCAACCCAGGAAAACATTCCGTTCTGTAAGCCGAATCTTTCTCAATAAAAGATAGTCTTATAAAATTTTGATACTCATCGCTCGCAAAATCATCAAATGCAGCCAAGCTGCCAACAGATTTTCTTGGTTCTATTATCTCCAAGGAGGAAAATAAGTGATCGTTGTCACAATTTGAGAGGAAGTATTGAAGGATTGTATTTTCAGACATAATTCTTAGTAGTTCAGGTTCAATATTACGTCTGCTATTATTATAAGAACCTACAATTTTTAAAAATAATTAATAACATTGCGATTTTCAAATCGGAAAAATTAAATCACGTACCTAAAATTCCGTTCATCCGTTCAAAGCTATAACACCAGAATGAGGACAAAGGACCATAGTCTAATGCGCATTCACAGATATGGAGACAGAGATGCAGATTAGGACTTATTTTTTCTTGACCATATTTTTGTTCAATTAATTTGTTCATCTCTATCAGTCTTGTAAACGCTTCATTTAACATATTTTTTTGTAGCTCTCGGTTTGTTAAGATCTTGCAAGCGCGCACGAAATATGCAAGAATTTTTTGGTCGATGTATCCAAGGAAACTCCATGTGATAGGTATTGCAAAAATTAACATGAAGGTTTTCCACATGTCCGCCGTGAAACTTGAGAATCCTTTACCGGTAGCTATTCTGACAGGGCGGCGTCCAAGGTCACTTGGGAACTTTATCATGTCAGCTCTCTCTTGCATAATTTTGAGCTTTTCGTTATTTAATATACCTTCGCCTATCCAGAGTTTCGTTACGATCCATTTCGCAACACTGAGAAAAAGGCAATGCATAGGATCAACCACGCAAAAGTGAACAGGATTAAAATAAAGCAAGCGGTATATCTCCGACCAGCGAACATGATGTTCAGAGATATGGGCTCTTCGTGCTTTTTCAGTTGCACATTGTTTCCACTCACTTGCTTTTTCTCTTATTTCATTAATATCTCGCTCAACAAACCAGTCGTCTAAATCTGCAAACCCCCCAAAATTTGGTTGATTGTTTATAAAATTTGCCGATTTGTAACATCGGTAGCATGCAATACGAGCCGAAATGAAACCACATAATTTCTGAGACGCAGGGACGTCGCTAGAACAGCCAATGATTGCACCACGGACAAATCGACCGTTGTTGTGTTCGTTTGTTTTTATAAAATAGCCATTCCACAAACGATTTAACTGGTTAATGATCGGATACAAATAATTGTTAATTTCATGTTGGCTTGGTTCTTTCGGACCAGGCATTACTGCTAGTGTGAGAATATTGTGTGGCTTGAAGCGTTCATTACGCGGCAAATTACAAAAAATGGCATAAATCACACCAACAGAATATTGTGAATTTACGAATGGCTGGAACCAATCCATATTTAACATTAATCTGATATAAGTATCAGCAAATTCTTTTGTAAAAAACAGCGCACCATCATCATCTGTAAAACTTTTCCAAACCCTACCATCATAGATATCGAATAAAGCTTCAGTTCCGTTTTTCCTTTCTGACCACTTCCGACATGACATTTCAAAATTTTTGTGATTAAAAAAAAGGGTCAATTGTTGCTTAATATTTATTAACGGGAATGTCATTATCAGATGGAAAATGGGATTATTACTACTATTATTACTATCTATTTTCGTTAATAGAGGGTTATTGCATTGTTGTCGAAATCGTTCTATTCTGTGATTTGGATAGTTTACAAAACTGCAAGTTGGTATTTCAGTATTGTCTAATAATTCTTTTATATCATACAATTTGTGACATCTGTCACAGGCTGCATATTTAATTATCGTTGTGGATATCCCCAACACCTTTTTAGCCATATATAAAGAGGAAGAAAAAGATGAAAATTTATTTTCATCTATTGTCAAAAGAAAAAATCTTAAGAACTTGAACAAAGAATCTATAGCTACATTGGAAAGTTTAAATCGTTGTTGATATTGTAATATCCACAAAATAGTCCAAGTATAATTATCATTAATGTTAATGTTAGGAAGAATTGGTTCGCCGTCATCGAAATCTGTTGATGCAAAATTGACTTCCTCATCGTCATCATCTTCATAATCATCGGAATAATTAGAATCGCTATCTTCAGTATCTCCATTTTTATCGTCATCATCTTCAGAATCCCCATCTTGATCATTCTCGTTTCTTACATTATCCAATAATAAATTTTCAAGAACAAGATCGGATATTTTTCCTTTCTTTATCGTTCGATGTTTTGCCGATTCATGTATAGGTGTCTTCTTTGTTAAAAAGAAATAGTTTCTTGTGAGTAATGGTTCAATATCTTCGGACAATGGTTCAATATCTTCAGACAATTGTTCAATATCTTCGGATAATTGTTCAGTATATCAGGTGATGTATCATTTATCCCTTGTATTGGGTCGCATTCCATTACATCTTCATCAACAGCATCAGATGATATAACATTTGAAGAACCTTCTTGATAATTGTTACCAAAATTATTATTCGCATTAGATTTTAATTTATATTTTAACTCATGTTTCAGTTTAGTCCTTGGATCAACCAATTTACCGTTACATTCTTTACAGAAACAATGCACTTTGGTTCTGGTTCTTGTATCTAGAGATTCTGACATTTTTTTTTTTTTTTTTTTTTTTTTTTTTTTTTTTAAGGAATTGCAAATCAATCTAATTGGTTCGGCAATCCCGATTCTTGGTCCATTTTTGTTAAGGCACAGCTTGGTAATTAAGCTATTTTGATAATAACACATGACAATGATGTCAAGACCAATGTATTTTATCAAATACTAAAATATAATTTTATTTTTGCTAATTCTCTAATTAAATTTGGTATTAAGGGGTATAATTATACTAGAAAATTTTTTCAAATTCAATTAATCCGATTCTTGAAACATGTCAATCGACTTACTAATAAATCTCATATATCATCACGAATTCGAAAGATCCAAATAATTTAAGTAAAGATGTAGCAATTTCCTATTCACAGATCAAAATGCGAGAGTTATAAAAAAAGTGTCTTAGTTGTTCGCAACTGCAACAACATCAAAATTTAACACTTGGCCTATTTTTTCGAATATATCAAAAATTAGGAAAAACTATATTTCATTTTTTTTTTATATATTTTCGTCAATTTCTAGTACATCAGTATCATTTAAAGCTGTTAACGAGATATCAAATATTTATTATTTTATCTTTTATTGAGTCGCTTACAATAATACGTTGAGTTATAGCATATATACGTTTATTCTAACAATCAGTCATGGTTAAAATTACTTGTTAATTAATAGAATTGTTTTAATAAATCTTTAATTCTTCTTTTGCCCTTGGCAGTTGGCACAGACATACAGTTTGTTAATACCACGTGACTAGATAGTGCATAAATGTCACCCGACGTGATTGGCAGGAACTATAAAGTTTGTTTGCGTTTACCATGCACGTTCTACAAATCAGTGATTTCTAATTTGTTTACGTTTACTATAAATTTGCTCGTGAGTATGGTACATTTGCGTACGTTTACCACGCTTTCTTTCTTTTTTCTCCATGTTTTAGTACGATGCAACAAATTTTCTTTGTTGCCTTTCGTTTTTTTCGTTAATGGTTGATGATATTTTTCACCTTATTTTTCGCCTTATTTTCGTCGGCTTAACAAAGTAAGCATATTTCTTTTCGCCAATTATATTTCCTGTCGGAAAAACCAGCTTCCGTAAGTATAACTTTATCAAGCTTCAAATGTGTTATTACTAATTTGGACATGTTATTTATGATAATGATATAATATTTAGTTTATTAATATATTTTAATTAATTCATTGATATACTTTATTGATATATTTTAATTAATTTATTGATATTTTTAATTATTAATTGTTTACTGATATATTTTAATTAATTTATTGATATATTCTATTAATTGATAACGCTATAATATTTAGTTTATTGATATATTTTAATTAATTGATAGCGATATAATATCTAGTTTACTGATATATTTAAATATTGATTGATTTATCTTAATTTAATTAATGTAGTTTACTGATTATTTTAAATAATACATTTTAATTAATTGAAAGCGATATAATATCAAGTTTATTTAATTTATTGATTTATTTTAATTAATATTGATAGCGATATATTTTATTAAATGATAACGAGTCTTATTAATTTAATCTATCTTTTATTTTAATCAGACGATAACGAAAATGGTTCAGAAGACGTAAGTAACGGTTATATATAGAGCCTTTGTTTCTTGTTTAATCTTTAAATTATCAAATTATCAAATATTATAATGAGAAAATTTAAACCTTTAAATTTAATTCCTATTTCTCGTGATGGCTCTCATCCTCATATTAGATCTCAACGAAATGAATCTAGTTCCCATTCCCAATCTCGTCAATCTCGGCATCAAACTCATATTAATCGATCTCGTAGTCGCTCAAAATCTTGCTCAACGACTCGTCAACCTCGATCTCGCCCATCTCGATCCAAATCTCGTTATTATCATTCCGAATCCCAACGATCACGTTCCCATCGCTCTCGCTCCCCTCATCGTTCCCAACGATCGCGTTCCCATTGCTCTCGCTCCCCTCATCGTTCCCAACGATCGCGTTCCCATCGCTCTCGCTCCCCTCATCGTTCCCATCATTCTCGTTCTCATCAACGTCGATCTCGCTCCCCTCATCGTTCCCATCATTCTCGTTCCCATCAACGTCGATCTCGATCTCGCTCTCATTCCCCTCATCGACATCAATCACGCTCTCAATCTCAACATAATCGAAATTATCAAAATGTCTCTAGAGGGAGATCAATTACAAAAAGTAATATTGTTTTATATTAGTGCTAATTAAATTTCATTTTACTTATACTATACCAATTTAACGTTATTGTTATAGGATCTTTAACCGATCTATCTTTAACAATTCCTTCTTTTTCACCTCCAGCGAGCGGTAGTATTTCTTTCACGTTTCTTTACTTACTTGCACGTAAAATTTTTTATACTAAATGATTTATATTAAATACTGATTTATAATAGGTGCTAACAACAGAGAAGTCAGCGAATTAAGAAGCATGATTTCAAATCTTACTAAACGTGTGGAAGTGCTAACGGAAGAAAGAACGAGTGAAGGACCAAGAAATAGAAGCCTATCCCCAGTTCTATCCAGATAGAATCGGCGTGCCCTTCCTCCAATAACTGATAAAAATTTCAAAAAAACCGTTCATGTAAATATATCTTTATTTTATTAAATATTTCTCTTTTGTATTGATCGTTAAAAAATGAGTGTTATATTAAATAGGATGAGGTAATCCATATTATAAACAACCTCGATTCATCGATTCTTTTCGACACGTCAAAGACATTTAGTAAACAAAAAAAGTCGATAAATAAGAAGCTTCTACCAGCCGTCAAAGCAGCGATGCCTCCTTCATTAGAGGTATACGATACAGAACTTTTAAAAGTAATAAAACAGCTACACAAATCATGGTGGGAGATTTGGAAATTAAAAAAGGAGGGTAAGATAGATGAACATAATAAACGGCAACACATGACGTCAAGGAGAGAACAGGTGTGAAATTCATTATTTAAAATGACAATGTATATAATCTATTAATTATTTTAATTTACTCTTTAATAGAAAATGACAAGAAGACGCAAAGGTCTCCAACACATGATCTTCACGCAAGACAGCATTCTAGATGATTGTCATCCTGAAAATATGACTAGGGAAGTATTTATTAAAGATTGCGAAAAAGGCAGTAAATACTGCAGAAGTCCATTCGGATGAATGGTCTACTGAAGACGAAGTTCTGGCAAATGAAGAGCGTAACGATAACATAAGATCAGGAAGGTTGATAAGTACAAATTCTGTAATTAAGATTCACAATAAGGAGTGGAGGTCTTCTAGAGTACGTAAAGTTGCGAAAGTTTAAAACATAGGCGTTTATGCTAATAAGTTATAAATTTATCATTAGGTTAAAAGAATCTTATTTCGAGCAGACGAGATCGAAGTAAGCATCAGAATCGGGTTAAGTCACAAACGTTACCGTCTAGACGATATCGATAAAAAAAGCAGACCAACACAAGACATGGCTAATTGGTGGATATCATCAAGGTGGATTGAACCAGAATCTGATGATGATGATGATGATGAGGATAACGACGGTGATAATAACGATGATGATAATAATGGTAATGATGATAATAACGATGATGACAATAATGGTAATGGTGATAATAACGATGATGGCAATAATGGTAATGCTGATAAAAATGATGGAACTAATGAAGAACAAAACGATGATAATAATGGTAATTTAGAAGTAGATGAGCATCAAGATCCCTTTTACTTAGAAGTACTGGTCGATATCAGAAGACGTACATAAATTTAGGTATTTGTTTCATCATTTAAAATCAACTGCTTGTATTTTGAGTGATTTAAATTCCGTTGTTTATAAATTAACTCTCTAATATCGTTTCTATCCTATCAATCTCTTTTGGTTATTTTATAGCCATTTATAAGTAACATGACGAGATAAATATGATTTTAATATATTTTATATAAACATTCTATACATAATAATAATATAATAATAAGAATAATATAGTAATATAATAATAATAATATGGACAATATAATAATATAATAATAATAAATATATCATAAATTGCAGTATATATTATAAAATAATAGCATACATATTATATATCATACATATTAAATATTAAATATAAATCAATTATCGAAAATGGAAAAATAAAATAAAACCGAACAATAATAGTAATTATGAATTATGAGAAAATCGATAATAGAAAGATCTGATATATAAATCGGCATAAACTATTTTTGAAATGTTTATACCGAGCTAAAAAACCGGACAATAATAGTAATTATGAATTATGAGAAAATCGATAATAGAAAGATCTGATATATAAATCGGCATAAACTATTTTTGAAATGTTTATACCGAGCTAAAAAACCGGACAATAATAGTAATTATGAATTATGAGAAAATCGATAATAGAAAGATCTGATATATAAATCGGCATAAACTATTTTTGAAATGTTTATACTGAATTAAACTTGGCAATCCGATTTTAGGAGATTTGGCATGATTATTTAAAAATCGGCGTTCTGATTTTGTGAGAATCGGCAATTATAATTTTAAAACGGTATTCTGATTTATGTCGATAAAAATAAAGAATTTCTGATTGCCAACAATACGTGCCATAAAATCGGCAGCAAAATGCCATAAATAGGACAAATATAGCTATAAACCGGCAGTCTTATTTTTAGCTATCGACATGTTTATTTTAAAATCGGAATGCCGATTTTCGCAAAAATCTGCCAAAATCGGCATTCCGATTTTTTGTTCATAAATAACGTATTTCCGATCACAAACAATTCGCGCCATAAAATCGGCTTTAAAAAGCCACAAATCAGACAAATATATCCAAAAATCGGTTAAAAATCAGACTGCCGATTTTTGACGATTTTTTTTCATTCGACCTGTGCCATTTTCTAAATATTCTTCTATTTTCTTATCTATTTTTCCACTAGAACTAGTTAAATGTTCATCTATGTAGTTCTCAGAGAGAAGAGCTCGTATTTCTCTTCTATGCCATTTTTCACTAATTATGATAAATGGTAAATTTTTTTCTTGTTTATAATATATACATTTTTACAGCTATTGCTGACTTGATTTGTTCTTTCCTTCTAAACTCTGTTTGAAACACTCTTGTCATTTCTTGTCTAGCTGAAGCTATTAATTTAGGCATGTATGGAATTTCATTATAGTTCTTTCCTCCTTTACCATATTATTGAAAGCATATGCAGGGTTTGACCTTCTAGGTACTTTAGCTTCCCATTTGCTCATTAAAGACCGGTTTTGATGTGGTCTTTCTAGATCTCTTCCAACTGGACCTTCTTTAAAATGTATGTCTCCTTCTGGTGCGTGATCTTCTATACTAGCTATTTTCTTCATACCTTCAAAGTATTCTGCATGTTCTTTCTTGAAAGCCTTATCATCAGCTTGTAATAGATCATGATGTAGACGCTGACATTCTTTTAAATTTAGTGGCAAATCAAGTTCTTCGCCAGTAACTTTAAACCATCTTTGGCGCAATCTGGCACCCCATGTTTTCAGATGCTCTCTAGGTTTTCTTGCATGCCAATCAATAAACTTACTTTGAGTGATCTCGCTAGGTCCTGCCTGCTCTTCTCTATTTGCTTGGGTTGCTGGACCAGGGCCAGCTTCAGGATCATCCTCTTGATTTTTGGGTGATTGAATGATAGGTGAAACTAATGGGCAGGTAAAGATTGAATAACTTTAGGTATAATTTTTTGACGACATTGAAATTGTCTTTCTTGATGACGTCTAAGTTTCCATAATTTGGGAAAGTTTTTACCACATCTATCACAAGTATGAATAACCATTATATAATGCTTATATAATTTCTTTCTTTAATTATAGTATTGCAACTACTATATAATACTTATAAAATTTCTTTCTTTAATTAATTAATTATATTACCCTATAAGTTTTATGTCTCTAAACACTATCAAAGGTTGCGCTTTAGGGTTTTTCAGAAAGTCAGCTAAGCTATTAAAATTTGGTACCTTGCGCCAGAATTTTAGTATCCTTAATCTTTGTATACCCAGAAATTTTGATACCCCAGAGGTGAGACTTTTTTTTTCGTATAACTTTTTGTCTCCAGTATTTTGGTAAAGAATTGGCTCTAGGATGATTTCCTGTATATCAAGAAATTAATGGTTTACTAGAATAGGTTCAATGGCCCTTTTGATTTACTTTTTATCATTCAAGATTTTGGTACCCTCCCTTTGGTCGTGATACCAAAATTTGATCTTGTTTACAACTATAATCAGTTTTAGAATTAATTCTAGGATAAATAAAATCTGATATGCAAAATGAGCTTGCATTTGGGCGCTGCGAGTACACTCAGACACTTTGGTCCTCGGTGCTCTTGGCCCTTTTTTAAAGTCAAGCAATATAGCATACTTTTTTTGTTATATTATTTGAGATTAAAAATCGGCCAGCGTGTTAACAAAGATGGTGATCTCCTTTAACTTGAAAACTAAAATTTGGGCAAGATGGGTATGTTAACAGGATTTGAACCCAGTTTGATCTTAAGTCTGAATTCGATATTAGATTTCGATATGTTTCCTGAGGTTGCAAACGAATTTGATTCAAAAAGATTACATAAATTTCATATATCGGGAAATAAGCCGGAGAGGCTTCACACTAATTATACCTATATGAAAATCTTTGTCCCAGAACCCCCCATTGTGCCCTACTATGTTCAGGGTCCTATTTAAGCCTTTAATTAAAAAAAATTACTTTTTTTAGACGTTTTATTAAAAATACCTTTTTTTAGGCGTTTATTAAAAAAATCACTTTTTTTTAGGCATTTAATTAAAAAAAATCACCTTTTTTAGGCATTTAATTAAAAAATTACTTTTTTTTAGACGTTTAATTAAAAAAAATCCCACCTTTTTTTAAAGCGTTTAATTAAAAAATCACTATTTTTTTAGGTATTTAATTAAAAAATCACTTTTTTTAGGCATTTAATTAAAAAAATCACCTTTTTTAGGCATTTAATTAAAAAAAATCACCTTTTTTAGGCATTTAATTAAAAACATTAACTTTTTTTAGGCGTTTAATTAAAAAAAATTAACTTTTTTTCAGGCGTTTAATTAAAAAAAATTAACTTTTTTTAGGCGTTTAATTAAAAAAATTAACTTTTTTTAGGCGTTTAATTAAAAAAAATTAACTTTTTTAGGCGTTTAATTAAAAAATGCCTTTTTTAGGCGTTTAATTAAAAAAATGCCTTTAATTAGGCATTTAATTAAAAAAAATCACCTTGTTTTAGATGTTTAATTAAAAAATAGAATTAATGTTTTTTTCAATCACTTTATTAAAAAATACACTTTTTTAAGCGTTATAATTAAAAAATACGTTTTTTTCTCTAGAGCTTTTCATCAGATTATCCTATGAATAATTGAGGATAACTCATTTGAAAATTTTAAGATCTGGATATTCAGTCAAATAGGATAATGGGTAATCCAGATAATTAATCTAGGATAATCTGGATTATTCTAGGATAATGAGATGATTCTAAAGAATTCCTTAAACCCAAAATATTTTGTCATGTAATGAAACCTTTTGGGTAGTTTTTTTTAAAATTTATTTAGTTTCAGTGGCAATTTTCAGAATTGGTAAGTTTATTTTTTTGTCTATTATTATTATTATTATTATTATTATTATTATTATTATTATTATTTTGCTTCAATTTTTATTAATTTCTGACTTTCTTCTCCTTTAAAATCTGGGTGGCAATGGACCTTAAACTTGAAAGTAAGTTTCG